>OV651819.1:80446806-80668547 GCA_927349885.1 Psylliodes chrysocephalus
AAAATAATATGGCGTAGGTACTACCAAATGTAGTTGCTTTATTTTTTTATAAATATTTTTAAAGGGATAATACTATTCTTAACTAAAATAATTGCTATACATTTTTTTGATTTGTAATAGTGTATTTCGACAATATATTATAGTTATTTTAGAGTTTTCATCAGAAGCAAATTGCTATTGATGCGGAATTATCTCACACTAATATTTATATAACTATTTTTTAAAGCGTTATTATGAGGTTAAGAAACAGTTATATTTGTATGACCAAAAAGTTCTAAAGGTAATCCAGAACAATAATATAGAATAACTATAAAGCAATTTTATTTTATAAGCTGAAATATTGTATTGAACAGTTGTATAAATGTTTATGTAACAATTTCATAGTTATCGTGAAAACTATTTTATAATTTTGCTGTAAGAATATTGTAAAAACTAATTTATATAACTATTTAGTTTCAGAGAACAAAATAGTGATTTCTGCAACTGTAGTACAATAAATTAGCATTCCAGAAACAACAATATAATATCAATAAAATATAATAGTCTTGTAAACTAAAAATTATAAAGCTACTTTGTTAGTTGGGTGGGCGTTTCACAATTCGCAGTCCGATTAGCCTCCTGTGCTAATAAACAATAAATATTTTTAACAAATTTTCTGAATACGGTGATTCATCAATATTTAAATAATTTTCAATTTTAATAATTTATTTTTAAAGAATAGATTTTCCGAATGCAGGGAGCCGTTCATATATAATTACCGTTGTATTTATTTTTTTTGTAAATATATTGATATAGTTTGTATTAGTACTTAGATGTAATTATTTATTTTATTTGTTATTTTATTTATGTTGAGCGCTTTTATACATATCTACTAATACCAAACTTTATCAATTTTTTTTTATTCGACTAAATTGCAATTAGTTAAATGATCATGTTGGAACTTTACCAAGATTATACTCTTTAACTACTTACTTTTTTTTAATTCAGACATGTACGAGCAAGAGACTTTCCTTCAGAGGTGTCGGTTCCACAATAATACTTATCAAATTTTGTATTTTATAGTTTGTTTTTAATTTAAACCTCAAATCAAAATAAATTTGTTTAAAAATTGAACATATGTCTTTATTCAAATAAAAATTTCAAAATTGTTAAACATTCCTTTTGAATAAGAATAAATAAAAAAATTTAAATGAGAATTGAATTATCCTATTACTATCAACAACTGACACGAACTTACTATTTCCACTTTTCTACTTGTTGAAATAGTAGTTTACGTCATATAGGAGATGTAGTTTGCGTATTGTTGGTTGTCTATCCAAAATACACTTTACCACAAAACACCGGTTATATTAGACCTCAATAGCCACTCCCATTTAATTTTAAGTTCCAAAATGACACCACGATCAGACAACAACAAACAATACGGCTCGACTACATTCAAAGCTAATAAATAAATTAAACTATGTACACCTAAAACTACCTTATAACTAATTTTGCAAATCGAGTTTAGTACCATAACTAAATATGGTACTAAACGCGATTAGACCCTTGATCTGGATTAAACGTGTACGGTGCATACGCGCGTAAGCCAATTTTTCATACTTCAGTTATATTTTTCCCTGTAGATATCACTTTATTTTATTCACTGTTTGTTTTCTTTAACTAGTAACGTTTAAACTGTACTTTATTAACTATTTTACAAATTTTCTCTTTTATTAATCACATCATTATTATTTTTTTTTTTTTTGATTCATTCTATTTATTTCATTTCATACTTTTAAGTTTTAAATTTCAATTTTATTTTAGTTCCAAATACAATTTATAAATGATTGACTAGGTATCAATAATACTACACTGAGTGTTCCTTAAAGTCTCTACAACTTTCGGTAAGTAAGTAAACCTTTTAATTCAAACAATGTTATTTGTTATAACATTGCATTAACTCTATTCCAACATGCTCATTGTCACTTTTATGCTTTTATTTTTTATAACAATATATTTTAGTACCTATTCCTGTGTTTCTCTTATTACTGGTTCTTAACCGTTCTCTTTCAGGGTACCGTAGGGTACGAGGTGTAAAGGAGATAAGTGTTTTATTTTTATTTATTTTAGTATAGTGGCTACCTAGCAGTGATCGCCTGGAATTATTTTTACCTCCACTGAGTTCACCTTGAGTATACTCTGATATAACACAGGGTTGCAGAGCAAACTGCGATACCAAAACTGGCGCCTGAGCAACCCCTATTCGGGAATCACCTTCATGGGCGAAGTTATGTCATCAGATCTGGGGGGCTAAAGCACTAGCCCTAGTTATATAATATATAATAGTTCTAGAGGTATACCTACTGAAGTTAAGTAAAAAAATTCTGACGAATTTATGAAAATGGATAAAATATCATATATCCATTCTAAACAAAGTTTTGCAAAATTTTAATATTGTGAATTTGTAGATATCCATTTATGGCAAAGAACTAAATTTTACAACTTGCACTTGAAAAATAATGAATACTTCAGTTTTGATTTTGACATTAACACCATATAGATTGCAATTTGCTGGGGACTTTTTCGCAGATTTCATTTTTAACACTATCACATACTATGAGAAATAAACAAATTTAAAGCTAAAAAGTAAGAAAAACTCGAATTGTAATTGATACAAATTAAAATGTAAACAATGAACACGTTGCCAAATGATGAACTGATTTTAAAAAAACAAAATTAATAAATGAACTGAAATTAAAAAAAAAATTAATATAATAAATCGGTTTTATAAAAAAGTCCTTAAATAAATAAAGAGTATGATTACATATTACTATACCCAAATTTTGATTCTTAAATAGAAGGTCTTATCCACTTCTTCAAGAGCTAAAATCCGACGACGTAGCGAAATTTTGCTACTTCTGGCAACACTGAACGATATCCTACTTATAGGGACTTTCTACAAATTTCCTCCAGAGGGCGTATCACTTAGGTTAAATCGCGAATAAAGATCCTTCCAATTATATCTTCTAAAGTGTAGGATTTGGAGTGGCTTCAAGTTAGGTAAATCTCCCTCTTCTATTTGATATGCTCCTAGGTATAGTGCCCTTGGATTCTGAAGTGCTACACATTTAGTTAGAATGTGAATGAAGATTTTTTCCTCCTCCTCACAAAATCTGCACTATCTTCTACTACTCTCAGTTTACTAAGGTGTCATTTTAGTTGGCAGTGTCCAGTAAGGATCCCTGTTACAAGTGTTCTCACTACTAAAAAAATATATATTATTATAACAGCTTAAAATACAATCTGGCTAATGTGGAACACCCCGAAAGCCTTGCCAGACTCGTCTAATGACCGTCAGGCGCGCTAAATTCAGCACGTTCGATTATTATTCCTCTCCTCGTTTAACTACCTGGCTTTTCAGGTCCGACCGAAATACGGTTTTATAACCGAAACAGAAACCAAATTTCGGCTCCTTTCTTAGTTTCGGCCGAAACAGAAACAAGAACTTTCTTTTAAGGCAATCTCTTATTGAAATTTGCAATATCTCATTGTAATCCTTGTTTTAGACTAATTAACTCGTATTATAAATTTTAGCTACATTTACTTATTACCTATTTATTTATGTGATCAAAAGAAGCCATTAATAAAGTTATTGACATGTTCACTTGAAACAAAGCAGAGAAGTTTGTGTGTACGTGCACTGTGTAGGAATGGCACCCGGGACAGTCGTCATTGTGCCGGACACAACCAATTGCGATACGAAAACTTTTAAAAGTAGTTTCGCTGTCACCTGCAGTTTCGGCCAGTTTTCCGCCGAAACCGAAACTGTAGTCGAAACTATTATTTAAAGCCAAAGTTGGCCGAAACTGTAACCGAACCTTCGGTCGGACACTACTTGTAAGTCTGGCAGGCCTCCGTAATTGTAATTGTCAGCCAGACGTGTATTTTCACTTACGAATATTTTAAAATTTATCCTAAGTAGATGGATAATTTTCTTAAAATATGCGTGAGTGTGCAAAAATTTACTGATAATAATTTAGGCACGTTTGGTATTGGGTAAGAATACACCAAAATATCCAAATTTCAAAACTTGACAGACATGCATTAAAACGAGTAAAATCAAATTTTCAAAGGTAGCCATACCACAGAATATAAAACATGACCATTTGTTATATTTGAAGTCGTCTAGTTGACGCGAAAAACCTAATTATTATTTTACATAAAATAAATGTAGTGTATTTCTACCTAGTTATAATTGGTATTAAATAAAATATTAACCACTGAAATGGCAAATTTTTTATATGCTGCTCAACTGTTAAAAATTTTTTTAGTATAATTTCGTTCAGATTACCCACCAAAAGAAAAATTTCCGGAAATGTTTCTGGTTATCATGGAAGTGTTTTAAAATAACAGCAGTTGATTGGCTATAAAATGGAGGTGTAAAATTATAATTTAATCTATCACGTGACAAATTTTCAAACCCGGGAAAATAAAAGCAAAAATATTATATTTTTTCCATTTAGAAGATATTACCAGACTCATTAGCCAATTTCGTAAATCAGCCAGACTTATTATTATAAACAGTTCATGATTGTATCAATTTATATGCTCAATTTTCTGCCACAGTCACTTTCCACTATCTGAGATAATCCAAACTGCTATTTTTATAAGCTTTATGTTCTAGTTTAGTAAATGTAAAATAATTATGACTGGGAAAATAAGTGTCAGACTCAAAAATTTTGTTTTTTGTCACTAAGAGAACAGTTTATTTTTCATATACACCGACTGAAAAAATGAATACGAAAAAAATTCACTGCCTCCTGAACTAAATGTAAAATTGCAGAATCAATCAAATGGCACGATTCTTTTTATTTTTTAATTTCTGTTCTGAAATCTGAAATGTTTGGGTGGATGTGCGACAAATGTTCGAATTATTTTTGGGGGGGGGCTAATTTGGTTTTTGGGGAGGCTTAGCCCCCCCAAGCCCCCCCTTAACTTCGCCCATGATCACCTTCATAGCGCAACACAGACTCGCTGATTCACTGTAGGTGAACCAGGAGCCTGTCACAGTTCTAATTTTATTTATGGAAGTTCTGAATACGAGTATGCACCACTGACCCCCTTACAGTAAAACTACAGTGGCATTATATTTTTTGTTTTTCGACATAGTCTCTCCCTATACTAATGAACTTGGTCCATCGGTGCTCTAACATCTCAACAGCCTGGAATGGCCAGCACGATCCCCTGATCTGACATCATTAGACTTCTTCTTATTGGAATATGTCAAAAGTATTGTATACAAAATAAAATATGTCTAGAATTTTCTGCCAAATCCACAACTTGAAAAATATACAATGTTGCATTTAAATTAAGAAAGTTGTTATTGGCCACTGTTACATGACACCCTGTATAAAAAGTTTTTGTTAAAAAAAATGGGCAACTAAAAATACCAAACGACGTGTCCGAGCGTTGTACAAAATAACCGGAAAAAGCCTGTAATAACTAGATAGGAAAGTCATGTGTTGGACACATCAGATTTTTCAATAATGAATCAGATCATGTTTTCTGGCTCACTGACTGCTGGTAAGTCGCTCAAAACACCGATAAAGAATATCGCACTAATTAACAGATAATTATCAGGAGGAATAATGTAGAACATGTTAAGTACACTTTATATTATCGGTTTGGACGGGAAACAGGAAATCTTAAGAGTTTCAGTCACAACAGTTGGGAAATAGACCGATAAGGGTACTTGTTAGTTAGTTACAGATAACGAATATGCCGTTAGAAATGCGTAAGGGTATTTAAAAAAAAACACTTTACATAACTAGCATAACTAAAAATATATGATGGGTGACAGCAGTTAAAATTTATCATCAGTGTTAAGTTTAAAAAAAAATTTCAAAAGATGTATTTAGAGTAGACGTGCTTACACACGCTCTCTTAAAAAGTTTTATTTATTGTGGAAAAAGGTGCTAAAGAAATTTGAGTTTCTGCATAAATACGTTGTTAGTGTACCGCAACCAAATTCTTTGTGAAAAACGTCAATTTTCAAATGATTCTTACTCTGAGTAAAGTTCAAAGTACCTACTTGTTAATTTTAGAACCATTTAATAAAAATAATAAATCTTGTGAACCAATTGCTTTTTTTTTCTAGAAATGCAGAAACAAAATACTCAACTTTTGATAGCGAATTGCTCTCAATTTATTTATCAATTAAAAATTTTCGTTGTTTTCTAGAAGGACGCGATTTTATTATATATATGTTAAGGGTAAAGTTAGATTGACGAGTAAACCTAGGTTTACCCGGGTAAACTTCGAAATACCCAGGAAACATGGGTAAAGTACGAAATTCAACTAACATTATACATATTTCGGGTTTTACCCGGGTAAACCGCGTTCTATCCGATTTCGTTTGGTTAAAGTTGGGTGTAGGAATTATTATTGCGTCATATTTCGCCACGTGCAGTAAGTTTGAAAATGGCAACCGAAGAAAGCGGTCGCGCGCGTTTAAGACAGCGTTTTAATGAAGTTTTCAATGAGTTGGTGTCTTCCAAAAATGTAAACAGTTTTTATTTTAGTAAAAACCAATACCAAGAAATGTTAGAATCAGTCAAGTTGGCAAAAAATGCTAAAACCAAGACTACTTTACAATATCGACGTTTGAAGCGATTTGACATATGTTCTGTTAGAGGTGTTGAAAATCTTATCGCTCATGTACCATCAGGTGAATCGAGCATAAGGTATTACGTTACAAACGACGAAATGTTTGATATTTTGCATGATGCACATTTGGCCATTGGACATGGTGGTAAACATCGCATGGAAAGTGAATGTAAAAAAAGTACAAGAATATAACTCAAGATGTTATTAAATTATATCTCCGCTTGTGTGAAGGTTGCCAAAAGAAACTAAAATCTGCCAAGAAGGGACTTGTGGTTAAACCAATGGTGTTTTCGGAGATGAACAACCGTTGTGAAATTGACCTGATGGATATGCAATCCCATGCAGATGGAGAATACAAATTTATCATGGTCTATCAAGACCACTTAACAAAATTTGTTCAAATACGTACATTAAAATCGAAAAGGGCAGAGGAAGTTGCTAAGAACCTGATAGACATATTTTTCCTTTTTTGCGCCCCATCTATACTACAATCGGACAACGGGCGGGAATTTGAAAAACCGTGTCATTGAAGAGTTATGTTCCATGTGGAGTGGCCTGAAAATAGTACATGGCAAACCTAAGTGTAACAGTTAATCTAACTTTACCCGTAACATATACATATCATAAACCACTAGTTAAAGCATTGCAGAAAAAAGTCTTAGACAAACTCGACATATATTTGGCAATTTACTTCTGACATACGTCATATTAGTGGAAAATTAAATTTGTAGCCGACATATTGTCCCGTATTCCCAAAGAATTAGCAGAAGTCAGTTGTGAACGATATATCGATATAAGGTATATAGCCGATGAACAAAAAGTTAACGAAGAATTAAAAATCTTCGAAATAACTTCAAGTTTATCGACAAACTCAAAGAAGTAGAAATTCCATTTATAAACTTTTTAGTTTGGTGTGATATTTGCTTCAAAAAAAATATGCTAGAATAAATTCAGATTTACATTTTCGGACCAAAGCATGCATTAGTTGTCAAAAATCTAAAATACACTGTCGAACTAAATCCTAATTAGAAAAATTTATTCCATATGACAGTGGTCGCCAACCTATCAATGTGTTGAGCTACTTTGTTAATTTTGGAAAAAACAGCGAGCTACCCACACGGAAGCCACGTACCGCAACGTAAATGAAATAATCCACAGTTAATTTATCATTATATGTATTTATTTTACTATTTAACTAGTAATAGATAATACTTAGGTACTAATAATAAACTAATTACAAAATAACTAATATTACTAGTACGTACTTGTTCATAGCTACATTCCTACCTACCAAACGAAGGTGTTTGAAAAATAAACACAAACTTTTATCCAGCCACAACGGCATGTCACGTAAAATTTAAAAATAGTTAATAATAACAACAAAAAAGTAACGCACTATCATGAACGTAAACATTAAAAAATAGAAAAGCACGTTCAATGAGAAGGCTGACACTCAGACTCATCGATAATTTTTTTAATGTTTGCAGTATAATTTGATACAGCCATTCGAATACAATTATCCAAATGTTCATCTGTAAGTCGAATGCGATATTTGTTCTTAATAAACTTCATATTGGAAAAAGAAGATTCACACAAATAGGTTGAACTGAATAATGTTTTCACTTTCAAGGCAACACGGCATGGAACTGAATATTTGTCTTTACTTACAATAGGCCAGATACATTTGGTACTTGAGACTAACGATTTTAAGGCTAAATCATTTTAAAACTCAAATACTTCCATTTCTGTTGCAGCGATGTCTTCGCCAAAGTTCTGCATAACACAAGTTGCAAACTGTTGGATATCAATTTCCATAAAAGGTGAAACAACAAACTGCGCTACTAAAGCCATTTCGTTGAAATCCTTAAAACGACTTCATCGGCCAAGGTTTTGAATAATCTTCTTTGTAACGCTTGAGCTCTAATCTTGTTCACAATTTTTACCACCAGTTTTATAACGTTGTTTAGTTTCAGGAAATTTCCACATAATGCTTGCTGATGGATAATGCAGTGGTAACAGAGAAATTGCGGAAAAGTTTCATCTTTACGACATAACGCCACCAGGCCCTTATCACAACCCACCATAGCTGGAGCGCCATCGGTTGTCAAGCCTACCATTTTCGATATTGGAATTTTCTCGGAAGAAATAATATTTTTTAAATGGTAAAACAACTCCTGTCCAGTAGTGTGTCCTTTCAGTGGAATAAACTTTAAAAGATCTTCTTTAATCGTAAAATCACTAAAAACCATCCTGACGAACACGGCCATCTGGGCAGTGTCAACGACATCTGTTGATTCATCCAGTTGAAGTGAAAAATAAACACAGTTATCTAAGTCAGTTCTTAACTGTAAAAAAATATCATTGCTCATTACTTCTACACGTCGCATCACTGTATTAGCAGAAAGTTGCATAGATTTTATAGCTGAAACTATCTCGTCTTTATTTCTAAAGTTGGCAAATAACGAATCTGCAGCTTCTAAAAACGGCTGTTTTATCATTTCCCCGTCTTCATAAGGTTTCTTTTTTTGTGCAATTATCTGGGACACACGGTACGATGCTTCAGTTGTAGCCTTATTTTTGTCGACTGTTCTTAAAAATATTGATTGTTGTCCAAATTAACTGCTTTTTTAACTGTTTCAGTTTCTCCTTTCTGGCGACAGAATGTAGTGGGAATGATTTTTCAAAATTAGAATGTACAGTTTTATGATGTCTCTCAATATTTGCTTTTTTAGCAACGGAGACCGAAGTATTACATAACAAACACACATTTTTATCTTTAATTTCTGTAAAAAAGTATTGCTCTTCCCATTCCGAATGAAAGTGCTATGTTTTTACCTTCTTACAACTGCTTGCCATAATATTATTTTTTTTTTGTTCTCTACTAACCCAACCGCTGGACGTTGGTTACGCGTTCAGTTTTAAACTAAGCGCAATGTCGTCGCGCCGTGCTTATTTATCCCGTTCAAAGCAAACCTGATCGTTCTTGAACACTAACGCGCTGGTCCGGCTGGTCGGTTCTAGCCGATTCTAGCGTGATGGCGTCAGCGGCAGATCGCTCACCGCAACGTTGCCGCTGTTTATGTTTAATATTATGACAATTAGATTTTTTTGTGGAATTTTCAGAACCTTCTCTGATTTTTGCAGTTTGTATTTTTTTAATTAAAATCGTTGTGAGAGCTACCAGAATTGCCTCCGCGAGCTACCGGTAGCTCGCGATCGACAGGTTGGCGACCACTGCCATATGGATTTTGTTGGTCCTTTTCCTTATTCAAATGGATATACTCACAACCTAACTATAGTAGACAGATTTTCTAGATGGCCAGAAGCATATCCATTAAAAAATACTTTTGCAACTACGGTAGCTGAAACCTTCTTGACCGAATACATACCTCGCTACGGTATTCCTTTAAAAGACACCACAGATTAAGGAACAAAATTATTTACAGAACTAACAAAATTATTAGGCAGTAATAAAATTCATACAAATATTTACTATCCATAAAGCAACAGTTTAGTTGAAAGATTTCACCTTCAGTTAAAAGTATCTTTAATGGCCCGATAAACCAGTAAACAAGGAACTCCCAATAATTTTATTGAGTTTAAGAACTCAAAGAGGATCTGAAATGTTCTTCTGCAGAACTTGTTTACGGGCAAGCTCTACGTGTTTCAGGAAAATGTTTGATACCTAGTAAAAATAGGGGAAGTGTGCCTTTGATGGACCCCTTAAGAAAATTCTTTTATATCTTTTTTAATTTTATAGTTATTAAATTTATTTTTATGAAAATCTATATCTAATTTGAAGGTGATTATACTATAAGGTGAATTTGTTACCAGTTAATTGCTTCTTTAATAACACAGGCAATTTTTTCTTTATAAGCAAGGGTGCCATCATTGGCACATATTTGCCCATGTTGGCCCCTCTATAAAATAAATAAAAGTGTCTTTTGAAAGCTTTATCAAACAAAATTAATACCCCTGTATCAACAAACTTGGAATGAAGATAAAAACTATAAAAAACTAACATTTACGTGAACGAACAACAAAACATTTTATTTGCTATTACAAACCAGAACAAGCTAAAATTAAGTGCATAATTCACAAATAAATGTTTTGCAATGGTAGCTGAGATCAGCACACTCATAGTGGCACCAAGATTGATATTTTTGAGAACGAATCCACTTCTCTCTCGCTCGTGATTGAGAGTATAACTCGTTGCAGTATATGCAACTAACATCAGAGTCGTCTTTTTTCTGTTCTAAAAATTCTTCTAAGACGGATTCATCTTCATCAAAACTGTCGTCATTTGGAATGACAAGTTGGCGTTTTGTTGCCCTGGCCTCTTGTTTTCTTATTTTCGCTTCCTTCTCAGTCACTTTCTTTTTAAGTTCATATGTGATAAACTAACTCCTTGTTTATCGAAGAAAATTAATTAAAACTCATTTTATATAAAATCCCAATTTATTCGCATACTTTATGCATGCCAACTCAATACATCCATACATTCTGGTTTTTACATTCTACCTATCCTTTCTGATATATCAGCACACAACGTACATCATGTAACAACCGGGTTATTGCTGAATAGACAGTCCTTAAATTCAATAACACTAGAGTTGAATTATTTAATTGTCGATGCACTAATACAGGAAATTATGAAATATATTTATAACTATTCAACTATAAAATATGTAAAATAATAAATATCATTACACATACATTTCTGGTGTTGAATTCAAATGAACAGTTTTTCCACGTTTTCTGGCTATTCTTCCACCAGTACCAATGGCTATAGCTTGGGGAGGAGGTAAAATTTATTTCACAGAGATATCGAGAACTGACGATAAAGACATGTTATGACCAGATGTTGGTCTTGAAATTTGGTTTTCGTTGATATCGCCTTGATTATCGGGAATCTGCTTATCAGTTGCTAAAGCTGCTGCAAACTGCCAGTCATCAAAAATGTGAGGATTAAAAGGATATATGCCTTTTTTTGAAGGAGTTTATTGCATTTGATGGTACTGCACTTTTCAAATAGGCTTGATTGAAAAGACCTGTTATTTTAAATTGAGTCACCGCTTTTCCCTGGTTTTGACGCAGCCATAATTTAATTTCTTGATCGAAATACGTATGAAGAGGACGAAAGAATCTGACGTCCAATGGCTGAACGTGATGAGAGCAGTGTGCAGGAAAGCAGAACACAATTACACCATTTTCTTTTGCGAACTGCAGAGCTTCAAGACTCTTATGTCTACTGTGGCCATCCAGTAGTAAAAGAACCTTATTCTCATTAGATGCTTTAGCGTACCTTACGAAATGCTTTAGGGCCAGTTCCATAATCGAAATAAAGTTCCCTTTAAAACTAAAAGGCTTCTTTGATTTGTAAAATGCGTTCCATAATAACTTTTAAAGGGCTCTTTTTCTAAAAATTTCCTTTACCTGAAAGTCCCGAATTTGGACCTTTATGCCGATATAAAGCCCACTTTTTTAATCATCTGTCAATAGTGTCATTATAAATATAAAATATAACCTATAAAAATTTTTGGTCCCAGTGCATGCAAAAGTTTGTTTTGTTTGTAAAAAATGGGAGATTATCGCCGATTAATTGATGTTAGTTTAAGTTCATCGTCAGGAGACGAATAAGAAGATCTTGTACTTTTAAGGAGGGTTAAAGTATATAGAACGAGGTAGCATTGTTTTACAAAATATGACGACATAGACTTTTTCCATCGATTACGACTAACAAAACCGTCTGTTTTGGCCTTACTACAAAAAATAGCCCCTTTAATAACTTTTCCTACAAACAGGTTTGTAGTGACTATTACTGTGAATTTCTGTTTTAAAAAAAAATTAAATAAGTTTTAGGGGTGGTTATATTCAACCTATGGATCAGTTGCTACTGACGTTTAGATTTTATGCCACAGGGAGTTTTTTAATATCGGCTGGTGATTTTATAGGCATTGCAAAAAGTTCTAGTAGTAGAATTATATGTAGAGTTTCAAATGCAATTGCCTCTTTGCGCCCTGAATACATAAAAATGTACTCCACTGATGCAGAACTACAACGAGCATCTGAAGACTTCTATAGGATTGCCCGTTTTCCCAAAGTGATTGGTGAAATTGATTGCTCTTTAATTAAAATTGACTCGGTGGGAGGTGAAGATGCAGAAATATACAGATCACGAAAAGGTTTCTTTTCTTTAAATGTGCAGACTATATGTGATGCTGATTTAAAAATAAGAGACATTGTTGCACGATGGCCTGGATCATGTCATGATCAAACAATTTTTAACAATAGTCAGGTGAAACTAAATTTTCAAAATGGTAGATATGGTAGGTATCTTTTAGTTGGTGATAGTGGCTATGCTCTTGAACCATACTTGATGACAAAATTGCATCGTGTTCGAACTGAAGCAGGAAACCTCTATAATGAGTCTTTAATCAGGACAAGAAATGCTATTGAGAGACAGTATGCTGTATGAAAACGGCGATATCCAGTCTTAAGACTGGGAATGAGGCTTAAATTACAAACAACTATAAGTGTAATTGTGGCAACAGCTGTGTTGCATAATATTGCCATATATATATATATATATATATATATATATATATATATATATATATATATATATACAGGTAAAACGACGAAGTCACACCAAAAACTATTTAATCGTTCTCGCACCCGGAATTTTTGGCACTTAATTTGACTAAATGGCTCCTTATATATGGTTTATACATATATACATTCTAGCACCCTATATATGTATATATAATTAGTACATATATACCTTTTGGCTCCATATATATCATATTAAATAAAAGTTGACGAAAAACAAATTTGTTAGCTCGAGAATGAGTAGAACTTGATGGTGTAACGTTTGCTTTTAACACGTTGGCTTCCTAGCCAAATTTCAGAATTTTGGTATGTGATAAGTTTGGTTAGGGTGACTTCTGTACCGTGTGTCACCGTTGATATTAAGCATTATTTGTTACAATCAATTTATAGAAAATTAAACTAAAGAACCGATACTGGAATAGTGGGAATTACCAGTGATATACATAAGTATGAAAGCATCTAAAAATCGTAGTTAATTTGATATGAATTAATTATAGCTACTGTTGTATTTATACATTTATTTTAAGAAAGTACAAACGTTAAGGGCATCTGTAATCTGTAACGTGTGGAGGGTGGGTTACTTCCACAGCACTTAGGCCTCATTAGGCCCATTGTGCATCCTCCTAAGATGTCAGGCACCTCTTAGCTCGTGAGCCAGCCTACAGATTTAATATATTTGAAAACGTTGCCAAGAATTGCTTCTCTTATATCAGCTGGGTTAACCAATACTCGCTGAACACAAATATTCTAATAAATAAGAGCGTCGAGCAATCGTAAAGGATATGCTCGATGGTCTAATCTTCTTGTTTGCACCCTCTGTAGAGTGCGGATTCTGACAGCCCCATGTTATGGAGATGCTTCCGTACTTGGCAGTCTCTTATAAGTTCAGTTTTGGTAATAGGCAATTTCAAGTTACTCGTTTGGCGAGTTACACGGGAATTTGATTTATATTTCGACTTTTTGTTATGGATCATGCAACAAGTTTTTAAGATAAACAAAGGAGGTAATCTTTATATTTCTTGTAAGAACAGCGGTCTACATGAAACTAATCTGTGTACTCCACATAAGAACCTTATTGTCCGTTTCTGCATTATAAAGACTCTACCAAATAATTCGACAGAACAGACTCCCCAAAACTGAATAGCATAACGTAAATGTGAGTCAACTAACGTATAATATGCAGTTTTTGCTGCACAAACTCCTAATTGATGAGAGGTAGTTCTAATGACATAACAACCCGATGCGAGTTTTTTAAAAGTGATCCACATGTGATTTGAATTTAAAATCCGTGTCGATATTTAAACCCAAAAATTTTGTACAGTTTGTGACTTCTACAGTACCTTTTCGAATCTATTTTTAAACTGCAAAAAAGAGCAATCCGCTATGTATTTGGTTTAAGTCTCTTATAGGACACATTGCGAAAATTACTTCAAAAATTTCAAAATTCTAACCCTTCCTGCTCTATTTATTTTCGAATCCGTCTGCTTAGTTCGCAAGCACATTCAAAATTTATCCAAAAGACCGACTCGTAGATATCCTACAAGAAATTTAGAGACTGATGTTTATTTAACAATGCCCACTTCTGACCTATTAAAACATTCCATTACCTACAATGCTAAAAAATTGTATAATAACCTTCCGATGCAATTAAAATCTATAAATACATACGATAAGTTCCGAAGACTGGCTAAAGCTTTTCTTCTAGAAAGACCATATTACACAGTAGCAGAATTTTATAACGTACCTTAGACATTTGAGTTCCACATACAATGGCATTAATTAAATAATTAAATATTAAAGTTTAAATTTAAATTTAAATTTAAAAATTAAATTAGAATAATTACAATGACGGACATTGCATATCCATTGCAATTGTTATTCCTATTTTGTCTGTTTGTTTCTGTTTGTTTTTTCTGCTGTTTAGTTATTTTTATAATATGTTAAGTATTTAAGTTACACGCTTTGTCTATAAAATTTTTGTAAATTTTTTTACGACAATAAAGCATATCTCTCTCTCTCTCTCTCAGTATCCATATCTATTAAAATATCAGGAATATTACATTTAAAGTTTAGCATTTTTGTTTTTTTTTTTTTAAATTTAATGAAAGAAAATTTGCAGTACACCATGTTTTAAAGGATTTAAGGTCATTACTAATATTTGCATAAAGAATATTGACGTATTTATTATGCCACAAGATAGTAAATTTAAATCGTGAATATTGATTTCTATATCTAGATTCTAGATAATTATTTTTAACAAATTATTAAAATAATTTTAAAGTAATGTTTTTATTTTTTTTTATTTATATATTTGATTAGATAATTTATGCGACAAGCTTGTTAGCTCAGTTCACAGAGCGCTCAATTTTATTAATTTTGCATGTTTCGACCATATCGCGGCGCAATGGAAGCAACGTCTTTTTTTTAATTGAAATTAAATGAAATTAATTGAAAAAATACGTGTTTTGTTATTTATTTTAAATAGGTACTTTTCAATATTCTTATGGCCGATCTTTTCTTTTCGCTATTTATTTTGTACCATTTTGATTATTGTTCTGCAAAAAATTTAAAGTAGAATTATAAGAAAGTTCTTGTTCACGATTGTTCATCTTATTAAATATTGTATTAAAAAAAATGAACTAATATTTTTTTATACCTAATGTTATTTCACCGTTATTATCCTATGAAAGTGTTTATAAATGAAATTAAGTTTTTAATTACGACAAAACACAAGAGGTAAAACGCTATAAAACTTATTTATTAAAGCATATAAAAAAACCAGACACATTTTGATTGAACTTTATAGCCAGATTTCCTGATTTTTTTTATAAGATGAATTTGTAGTCGTAGGAAAAATATTGTAAATCACTTGTGTAAAAATGATTTTATACACTTGTGTCCCACTCGAGTAAAAAATTTCAATTTTCATACTCGTAATGTAATACACCATATCAGTTTAAGTAATACAAAAACAACATAGTTGGCTCGGTAGCGTAGTTGTCTAAGGCATTTATATTTACTTGTAGGCAATTTTATAATTGAGAGACAAACGGCTTCGAATTCTACGGCAAAACAGGTGAATTTGTAAATAATTTGTATGGTTAGTTATAGAATTTGGTGTATGCCGTATTCAGTAATTTAATTTTTAATATGACATCCATATTACAAATTCGCCATGCTTTACCGCCTCGATGATAATGCTTGAGGTTTTTCGGGTTTTCTTCACCTTTAGGTCAAATAGCCCTATAAATCATCTCTAAGTCACTGAGCGCCACGGCAAATAAAAATAATAGCCGTCACAGGCTTAGTCTGCTTCAGGAAATTTACTCGTGAGATTGAATTAGGGAAAGTATTATTATAACAAATACTTGTTAGTTCCAAGATAAATAGATATTAAAAAAATTATCACTAGTTTTCTCTTTACATAATATTGCAAAACATAAAAATAATTTTATTTTAATTTATTTTAATTTATTTTAATTTATTTTAATTTATTTTAATTTATTTTAATTTATTTTAATTTATTTTAATTTATTTTAATTTATTTTAATTTATTTTAATTTATTTTAATTTATTTTAATTTATTTTAATTTATTTTAATTTATTTTAATTTATTTTAATTTATTTTAATTTATTTTAATTTATTTTAATTTATTTTAATTTATTTTAATTTATTTTAATTTATTTTAATTTATTTTAATTTATTTTAATTTATTTTAATTTATTTTAATTTATTTTAATTTATTTTAATTTATTTTAATTTATTTTAATTTATTTTAGTTTATTTTAATTTATTTTAGTTTATTTTAATTTATTTTAATTTATTTTAATTTATTTTAATTTATTTTAATTTATTTTAATTTATTTTAGTTTATTTTAATTTATTTTAATTTATTTTAATTTATTTTAATTTATTTTAATTTATTTTAATTTATTTTAATTTATTTTAATTTATTTTAATTTATTTTAATTTATTTTAATTTATTTTAATTTATTTTAATTTATTTTAATTTATTTTAATTTATTTTAATTTATTTTAATTTATTTTAATTTATTTTAATTTATTTTAATTTATTTTAATTTATTTTAATTTATTTTAATTTATTTTAATTTATTTTAATTTATTTTAATTTATTTTAATTTATTTTAATTTATTTTAATTTATTTTAATTTATTTATATTATATTTTAGCACTGGAAAAGTAAATGTATATTGTCAAATTTGGAATTGAATCATACATTATAATATTCTTTCGTTCGTCGACATATATTTTAGCCGGTATTTTCACCAAAGGACCTAAGGTGCTCTTACGTTCACTTACGAAAACAAACTGGGGTGCCACGAAGTAAGAAAATATATACAAAGTGAGGTGCCACAAAGCAAGGAAGTATTTTTACTCGCGAGGTGCCACTACGTCGTAAACGTCTGAGCGTTGTGAGCGACCGGCCTGACCTCTGGGGAGTATACGGTTCAACTAAAATCGTGTTTTTATAGAAAAATGGTCGAAAAGGCACCTTTCTGAAATTTGGTAGGGGGGTTAGTAAGGTGTTAAAAAGGCCAAATATGCAAAAAAACGTTCTAGCACCTTGCAATGGTGCAACAACGTAAATATAGGTGCCACTTCGTCCATATAAATGCGATTTTGGCGCCTCAACGTACGATTACCTATATATATATATATATATATATATATATATATATATATATATATATATATATATATATATATATTGTAATGATTTCATCATCACTCTGTATAAATGTTTTGTATAATTTAGATGGTTATTTATAAATATTGTTCAGGTCAACTATTAGAAACATTTTACGCTCCATGGTAGTTAAATCTACATCATTCAATGTCAATTTGATAATTTATAAATGTTTATTAAGAAATCGTCGATCGTAGTTTGCAAAATCACACTGTGTATTTAAAGCATGAACCACTTTGTATATAAAATAGTCACAAAACAAAGAGACATATGAAATGTCATAAAATTACGTTAGCAACAAATCAGATTCTGCATTCTGAAATCTTTTTGACAACCAATCAAAATTACAGGTATACATTGAAATTTGAATTATGAGAAACACTTAAATTAGAATTTACACAACCATTAATAATTTTGTACATACTATCGCTGTAAAATATTTATTTATACGTAAAAATAACATTCACGTCAATAAAATAATAATATCTAAGAAAAATACGTTTGACAGAAAAATATCATAACCGTGATTGGTTAGTTATAAAAAAAAAGTGAGAGATTAAAAAAAAACGGTTGCTAGGAGGTTGTTGACCGGCGGATTGGACCGGATGACAAAAAAAAAAAAGGTTATGGTAGAAAATTTTGCGAATTAATTAAATTAAAGCATATTGGAGCAATTAAAAGGTGCTTAAAAAAGTTGAATCTAATGTACTGGAAGCACTAGTACAAATAACACAGTCAGAAGCTATAATTTGGTGAGATAAATCTATTAACTATTTACCTTGTCAGGGTCCCGTATGTGTTATCGCATACCGTTATAATAGTCACATCTTGCCACTGTGCACATAAAGCCGACTTTCGTGTGCATGAAAATACATTGCTGCATCCTATAAGAAAAATAATATTTGATCTTTAGACGTTATATTCTATTCACGTGAATTTATGGTAGGAATTTAGAAGTTAATTCAGAAGGCGTTTTTCAGGCTGAACGCATCTAGCGTTCAGTTGAAATTAGTAAATCTCCAAAATAAAACAGAGACTGTCTATAATTTGGTATCATCATTCGAATTAGGGTGATATAAGTTCATTGAATATATTTTAAAATAATATACCCGCATATTAGTAAATAAATATACTGTATGTTAAAATTAATACTTACCAATTACATAAAATTATTCGAATAATTTTCACAAGTGCACTCACGGTGTTAAAAGGTCTCCATTTCGTTATAGTTATTTAACACGTGATATACATTGATACCAACATTCGAACGGAATTAGAATCTACCGTGAGTGAAACTGATTTGGTAATAGATTTAAGGTATTAGTTAATCTTGTTTTTTTTTCTTGCATCTTATGATAATATTATATGTCCATTTACATCCAAATCATTATTATAGTTGTTGTGTTCTGATTCGTGTTTCATTATATAAAAAGATTTACAACTAAATAACAATTTAAAAAAAATTTGGTTAAGACATCTATTGGTGGGTAGTAAAAGTTCATCACAGAAGAATAAGATAGATTTGCAGAATATAGCAGAACACCTGTCTGAGATTAGAATCTCTACTCTTCGACTAGCTACAGACCAGGCATAATAATAATAAAAAAAAAAAATATTGAATAATAGTCCAGTCAAAGAAATAAAAAAAAAAAAAATAAAAAAAAAAATAAATTCATATAAAACTCAGGACAAACTAACAATTGAAACCAAATAAATTAATTCCCATATATTATTAATATATCATTACAATTGGCGCCCAACGTGGGGCACAGCTATATTAAAGCTATAGCAAAGCTATAAAAAAAAAAAAAATATTTAAATTATAACGTAAATACAATTTGTGACTATAATCTAGCTAAAAAAAAAACAAGTAAAATGGAAGGACAAGGTAAGACAATTTATGAATTGAAACTGGTAGAACTTAAGGAAGAGTTAGCTGCTAGAAATTTAGACTCTAGTGGAAATAAGATTATTTTATTGAAGAGACTACAAGAGGAAATGGAAGCAGAAGGTTTGAACATAGAGACATACAGATTTAAAACAGATGTAGAGGAAAATGACAGTGAAGAGAAGAAAGAAGAACGGGAGATCGAGAACAAAGGAGAAGGAGATAAAAGTAAAGAAATGCCAGAATATATGAGTATTTTATTTGCGAAATTAGAGAGCATGGATCAAAATATAGAAAAACAAAATCAGAATATAGAAAAACAAAATCAGAACATGGAGAAACAAAATCAGAATATAGAAAAACAGAAACAAGAAAGAAGACAAGAAATGGAAAAACTAAATCAGAATATAGAAAAACAGAAACAAGAAAGAAGACAAGAAATGGAAAAACTAAATCAGAATATAGAAAAACAGAATCAAGAAAGAAGACAAGAAACACAAAGAATGCTGGATGAAATTAAAATGATCAGAGAAGATGTCAGAAAAGAAATTAAGACAGAAATTTCAAGACTGGAAAAAGATGTACAAGTTACAAACACAAGAATAGACAAACGAGAAAAACAATTAAATGAGAAGATAGGAAAAACAGAAACTGCAATACAAAAATGTGAGAAAAATATCAAAGATCTAGAAAGAAATATGATGAGCAACCATAAAGAGATAGAATTTGTTCGAAATGAAGTTAAAGAGGGAATTCAATTAAATTTGGGAATAGCAGAGGAAGAAATGAAGATATGTGAAAAGAAACTACTAATGGACATGGAAAATAAATTGAAGAAAACCGAAGAAAAGTGGAAAGAGTGGGAAACAAGGCATAGAAATCAAAAACGATTAAATAATGAAAAATTTATAGATGGCGACATGACAGAAGAGATTGAAGGAATGAAACAAAAAGGAGAAAGGTTAACGAAAGAAATTGAAGAGATTAGAAGAAAGACAGAAGAAGAACTAATGGAAATAAAACGCAGAAAGGAGAAAGAATTTGAACAAATTAATTTAGAGAACAGGGGGCAGGTAATAGTCACACATTGTAGAAATGAGAGTAATAGTAATATAAAATTTGACGGGGATATTAAAAAAGTACATCCCATAGTTTTTTGTAAGATAATAAAGGATAGAGTAAATGTAAATATAGAAAGGGAAGATTTCAAAGAAATAATACGAAACAAGTTAACTGGTATAGCTTTAATTTGGTTTTCTAGCAATGAAATCAACATAAACAATTTTGACGATTTTGAAAGAATGTTCTTAAGTTATTTTTGGGGTAGTGTAAAACAGTCAGAAATAAGAGAGAAATTACATTTTGGCAAATTTGACGAAAATAGAAATTATAGTGCACATTTGTATGCTATGCAAATTTACACACCGGTACAATATTTAGAACCGAAAATTATGGAAGAGGAAGTAGTTACTCTCTTATCTCGGCATTTCAGACATGAAATAAATGATGCAATTGCTATACAAGGTATTAGAACTATGGACAATTTTATTAAATATCTTATGAGGGTTGAAAGAAGTACCAATAAAGCAAAATTTATTAACAATAACAAAAATACTACAACTTATGCAAACAAAAATACACAAAATCATAATAACTGGTCTAATAATAACAATAGTAACTACAATAACTTGCTAAATAGACAAAATAACTCTTATTATCAAAATAGAAATCAAAATTATACTAATTATAGAGGTAATCAAAATAATTATCAAAATCAAAGTAGATACAATAATAACTACAATCAAAACTACAATCCCAATTATAGTAACCAAAACAATAATAATAGGAATAACACAAACAGTTATTATAATCGTAATGTCCAAAATAACAATTTTTCTCAAAATAGACCACAAAACGAAACAAGTCTGCCACAAAGAAGAGTTTATTTTCAAAGTATAAGCAGGGAAAACTCTAGTGACAGTTCAGACACTAGAAACAGATCAGAACAAGTGACAAATAATACTGATTTGAGTGGAAATCAGGAACCTAATGTAATTTCTTCAGATTCCCATTTTTAGATAGGCACTTTCCGAATAATAAAAATTTCAATGTATGCAAGTATGAACACTACAGAGAATTTATAAAAGTTGATGATAAATCAGATTTATCTGAAACATCAGAATTAATAAATATTAAAGCTAATTTTGGTAAAAATGTAATTAATATAGTAGTAGATACGGGAAGTGAAGCCAGTTTAATAAATCAACATATTATTAATAAATTTCCAGAACTATGTAAAAATATTTTCAAAATTCCAAAGGTTAATATTCTTGGCGTTAATAACAGAAAACTTTGTGAAGTCAATCAAATTGTAAACATAGATATTTATTTAAATAATGAAATAATATCACTAGACTTATTAATTTTACCTAATTTACAATGCGACATAATAATAGGTTATGATCAACTTAATAAATATCAAGCTGTCATAGATTTTGAAAATAAAAAGCTTAAAATTAATAACATATGTGTAAGTTTTGAATTAAATAATAACCTTAACAAAGATGAATCTATAAAAAGACAATTGTGTATAACCAATCAAATCGAGAATGATTTAATGTACAATGAAAATATTAATGAATTTAATGATGCACATAAAGAAAATATGGCATATTATGATTATGAAGAGTTTAATTATGAAGAAATAGAATTGAAATGTCCTAAAAATAAGGAACATTTAATAAGAATGTTAGTAAAAGAGTATATAGAACTTTTTAATAATGATTCTCGAGTTGCCAAAGATTATACACATAGTTTTGAAGTAAAAAACATTGAAGGTTTCAAAAATAAAACATACCCTGTACCATATCATCTTAAAAATGATATTAAACTTGAACTTAAAAATTTATTACAACAAAATATAATACAATATTCAGATACACCATACATTAATTCATTAGTAATTGTTAAAAAGAAAAATGGTCAGATTAGAATTTGTCTAGATAGTCGTACTATAAATAAATATTCGATTAAACAATATGAACAACCTATAAATTCAAACAACTTATTAGGAAGAATAAGCAATGCAAAAATATTTTCTAAACTAGATCTTAAACATAGTTTTTGGCTAATTCCACTTCATGTAGATTGTCAAAAATACACAGGATTCTCTGTAGATGGTCAAATCTTTTCTTTTAAAGTAGTCCCATTCGGATTACAAAGTGCTTCTGCTGCGTTAGTTCGTTGTTTAAACAAAATCTTGGGACAATATCAAAACTTTGCGATAAACTATATTGACGATATTATTATCTTCAGTGAAAACGAGGAACTGCACCTGGAACATATTAGAATAATTTTAAAAGCGTTAGATAATGCAGGATTAAAGTTAAACATAGATAAGTCAGAATTTTATCAATCAGAAACAATTTTTCTTGGTTTTAAGATAGATAAACATGGTATAACTATGGATCCTAAGAGATTAGATGTTATTGAATCTTATAAAACACCTAATAATTTAAAGAGTTTGAGAAGTTTCTTAGGAATGATTAACTATTTTAAAAGATTGTTGCCAAATCTGACAGAATTAGAGTTACCATTATTAAATTTGTTAAAGAAAGGTGTAAAATGGTGTTGGAATAGTGAACATGAACTTGCTTTTAAAAAGGTAAAACATGCTTTTTTACAAAATATTAAAACATTTCATGCTGATTTTAATTTAACATTTATACTGAGATGTGATGCTAGTATGTACAGATTAGCTGGTACATTATTACAAGTACAAGAAGGGATAGAAGTACCTATTTCTTTTGTATCGAGGAAAACAAAACCACATGAACAAAAATATGGTAGTAGTGAGTTAGAGATATCCGCAATAATATATTCGATTGAGAAATTAAAATTTTATTTAGTAGGTAGAAAATTCATTTTAGAAACGGATAATAGTGGTCTAATATCTTTATTAAATAATAAATTCAATAATAGCAGAATATTTCGTTGGAGTATTTTGTTACAAGAGTATGATTTTGAAATTAGACATGTTAAGGGAATTTTAAATGTTGTGTCCGATGCAATCTCTCGAATGGATGGGTACAATAAGACACTAAAACAGGTTAAAACTGGTCTGAACATATTATATAATGATAATTCAGTATTTTCTCTTAATAGCATAATACAAGATCAAAATTTACTTGATATTAAAACAAAACAAAAATCATTATATAATGGACAAACATATTTTAGAAAGTCACAAGAAATTGAGTTATACGTAATCACAAAAACACTTGCTTTAGAAATTTTACATCAATTACATATCATGTATCATCATCCAGGAAGTAGAAAACTTTGGCTATTATTTAGGGAAACATTCATTACTTCAAATGATTATAAACTTGCGAAAAACATAACGACTACTTGTTCATTATGTCAAGTTTCAAAAGATAAAAACCGACATAACGAAAATATTGCAAAAACAATATTACCAGTTGCTCCTTTACACATTATCTCTATAGATTTTATTTCAAATTTAGTTAAAACAGATAATGGTAACAAACACATTTTTGTCATACTAGATATTTTTTCAAAATATGTACAATTATACGCTTGCAAACACACAAACACAAACACAGTCAAAACATGCATAAATAAATTTATAAATGAAGTAGGCTTACCATCATATTGTATCCTGGACAATGCATCGTACTTTTCAAATCAACGTATCATATCATTTTTCAATAGTCAAAACATCATTCCAAATTTCATTAGTTTTAGAAATCCTAGAGCAAATCCAACAGAAAGGTACATAAAGGAAATAATTCGGTATCTTCGTATATTAGTTGAAAACGAACATTTCTTGTGGGACACAAAATTAATGGAAATATCAGAATTCTTGAACCATACTCCAAATACTGTAACGGAAATTAGTCCACATCTACTAATTAATTCTTCACCAATTAACAGACCATGGATTTGTGAAAATATTCTCGATTATCAAAATCTTATTTTCAAAGTAGGACAGAAACTTCAACGTAATGCACACAGATACCTAAAAAGGAAAAATAAAAGTATTAAAAATAAAGTTAAATTTAATAAAGGGGACATGGTTATTGTAAAGTCTCTGCGTGTTCCTAATCCACGGAAAAGAATATCTAAAAAATTACTATTTCCATTAGAAGGACCTTACATAATTGAAAATGAACACGCAGTCAACTCATACATTTTAAAAGATCCTTTAACTAACCGAATTAGGGGAATTTTTAACATTACACAGATTTATTTGTTTAAAGATCCAAACATATTACATGATAACTAGCAATAAGTAAAGAGAACAAGATTTTATTTGTAAATTATTTTAGCAAAATAATTTAAAAATAAAATGGGGCAATTGTAATGATTTCATCATCACTCTGTATAAATGTTTTGTATAATTTAGATGGTTATTTATAAATATTGTTCAGGTCAACTATTAGAAACATTTTACGCTCCATGGTAGTTAAATCTACATCATTCAATGTCAATTTGATAATTTATAAATGTTTATTAAGAAATCGTCGATCGTAGTTTGCAAAATCACACTGTGTATTTAAAGCATGAACCACTTTGTATATAAAATAGTCACAAAACAAAGAGACATATGAAATGTCATAAAATTACGTTAGCAACAAATCAGATTCTGCATTCTGAAATCTTTTTGACAACCAATCAAAATTACAGGTATACATTGAAATTTGAATTATGAGAAACACTTAAATTAGAATTTACACAACCATTAATAATTTTGTACATACTATCGCTGTAAAATATTTATTTATACGTAAAAATAACATTCACGTCAATAAAATAATAATATCTAAGAAAAATACGTTTGACAGAAAAATATCATAACCGTGATTGGTTAGTTATAAAAAAAAAATGAGAGATTAAAAAAAAACGGTTGCTAGGAGGTTGTTGACCGGCGGATTGGACCGGATGACAAAAAAAAAAAAGGTTATGGTAGAAAATTTTGCGAATTAATTAAATTAAAGCATATTGGAGCAATTAAAAGGTGCTTAAAAAAGTTGAATCTAATGTACTGGAAGCACTAGTACAAATAACACAGTCAGAAGCTATAATTTGGTGAGATAAATCTATTAACTATTTACCTTGTCAGGGTCCCGTATGTGTTATCGCATACCGTTATAATAGTCACATCTTGCCACTGTGCACATAAAGCCGACTTTCGTGTGCATGAAAATACATTGCTGCATCCTATAAGAAAAATAATATTTGATCTTTAGACGTTATATTCTATTCACGTGAATTTATGGTAGGAATTTAGAAGTTAATTCAGAAGGCGTTTTTCAGGCTGAACGCATCTAGCGTTCAGTTGAAATTAGTAAATCTCCAAAATAAAACAGAGACTGTCTATAATTTGGTATCATCATTCGAATTAGGGTGATATAAGTTCATTGAATATATTTTAAAATAATATACCCGCATATTAGTAAATAAATATACTGTATGTTAAAATTAATACTTACCAATTACATAAAATTATTCGAATAATTTTCACAAGTGCACTCACGGTGTTAAAAGGTCTCCATTTCGTTATAGTTATTTAACACGTGATATACATTGATACCAACATTCGAACGGAATTAGAATCTACCGTGAGTGAAACTGATTTGGTAATAGATTTAAGGTATTAGTTAATCTTGTTTTTTTTTCTTGCATCTTATGATAATATTATATGTCCATTTACATCCAAATCATTATTATAGTTGTTGTGTTCTGATTCGTGTTTCATTATATAAAAAGATTTACAACTAAATAACAATTTAAAAAAAATTTGGTTAAGACATCTATTGGTGGGTAGTAAAAGTTCATCACAGAAGAATAAGATAGATTTGCAGAATATAGCAGAACACCTGTCTGAGATTAGAATCTCTACTCTTCGACTAGCTACAGACCAGGCATAATAATAATAAAAAAAAAAAATATTGAATAATAGTCCAGTCAAAGAAATAAAAAAAAAAAATAAAAAAAAAAATAAATTCATATAAAACTCAGGACAAACTAACAATTGAAACCAAATAAATTAATTCCCATATATTATTAATATATCATTACAATATATATATATATATATATATATATATATATATATATATATATATATATATATATATATATATATATATATATATATATATATATATATATATATATATATATATATATATATATATATGCATGAAAATATTCCAGAAGAGTGGCTAGACGTTTTAGAAGATGATGAGGACGATGTAGTTTTAAATCGAAATTTAGCAGTTAATGAAATTCAATAATAAAAAATGAAGAAATGAAAGATTATAGGCGAGTGATGATTTCTAATTGAAAAAAGCTTTTATTTATAAAAGTAATATGTACATTATACTATTCAGTAATCATTAATTAGTTTAATTATTTCATTAGAGAGTACGCAATACTTGGAATCACATGTTATTTATTACTATAATTTTGAAAATACATACATTTTTCACAGTTGCAACAACGTCCCCAATTTCTACATTAATGTCTTTATTGATGTCATCAATGTTGTGTTGTACTTCCTTAAAAAAAAATAAATATGAACAATAGAATACTAGATATTTAATCACTCATTACTATAAAAGGTTTGCGAAGCTCATTAGAACACTGTGATGAACCAGCAACTGGATGTTCTATTGTATACATAACAATAAAATTGTGGCCTTTCTCCGACGTACTGCTTTTAACAGCAACACCATCTTTTAATTCAATCTTAAAGAAAACAGGAGTGAAATACATATTTAAAAAAATTATAATGCCATCACATATAAATATTATTCTGATCAGCTTTTACGACTTCTTAATTATTAAAAAAATTTATAGTAAAATAGGTTATTATTCTAACTTACAAGTAAACTATTTTGATCCTCCATAACTATATCGACTTCTGCAATTGTTTGACTTCCATCTTCAATCTAAAACCAGAAGAATAACAATACAATAATATAATAAACAATTACTAAATACTTACATCATTGGCGGTATAATCACTACCAAAAGTGTTTTCTAACCCAACAACAGTTTTCCAATTGATTATTTTTACAATCAATTGTATGACTGGGTCATAATCTGGAGGAAGGGGCCCACCACCTCCAGTTCCTTTTATATGGGCTCGTTCTTGAGCTACAATTTTCCTCGTTTTCGTTTTTAAATTGTCGAACTTCGATTTCAATTGATCGGTATTTCTATATTCAAGTGAATGGGCATTATACACTACAGCTACTTTCTCCCAAGCTTTATCCTTAAATAAGTAATTATAATTAACACATGTCAATACAAAAGAATTGTTGCATACCTTTTCTATGTTGGTAAATTTATTAGTTTCCTTGTTTTCTATTATTTTCCGCTGCGAATAGACAGCATTTAACAGACGAATTTCACCCTCTTTGGAAAAACTAGAGCTTTCTTTCTTTTTAATTTTAAGCATTTTAGTTGAACTCATTTTTAACAATTTTTAAATTATTTAATACACGAGGTAGAAAAGAGAGGTTAAAATAATTTTATATATTTCAACTGTCAAAAACACAATGACTTGACACAGTGACTAACTTCACTTAATCATTCCAGAGTTGCCAACATAACAAATATTTCTAAAATCGACCTTTATTCAAAGAGAGATTTAACTTGTTTTATGGAACTGCCCGAGCTTTAAAGTTAATTGAAGGTAAATTTTATCATAAAGGTGGCTTTACTAAAAGGATCGTTTTGTCCGTATTTATGGGACTGGCTGTTAGCCATCTACAAAAAATTTCACTGGTCATCCAACCTTTTTCTTGTGCTACCAGCGAGAGCACCGTTCATAAGTTCATCGTTCATTCTTTGACGAGGGTAAATAAGAACAGGAGGGACGTAAGTGCCTATGGCATTTATTGCACACACTACAGTTACGTGTTGCCCACGCTCGGCACTACTAAGTGCACCAACTTGCTTGCTACCTTTTGCAGCGTAAATCTTTTGGCGTAGTCAAACTTGACTCGTCCATATTATAAATATTTTCGGGGAGAAACTTGTACTGCCCCAGAGTATTAGACAGTGCGTTAAAATAGGCTTCGATATTAGGCTTGTTAAATGCCTGGGCTCTAGCTAATCATGTACTTCCTGGGTTTCTCAAAGATATTCGCGGATTGCGCTTTAGGAATCTCCTAATCCATTTCCAACCTGCCATTTTTGTTTCGCGGTTAAAACCATGTTTTATTTTATTTTTTTCGGCTACTTCAAATACCATCCGCCGCAAATCTTTGGAAGTTAGTCCAAAAAAACGTGTTTCCATGTCAATTATGTGAGTAACAATCTCCAGTTCAACAGCTTTAGAGAAAGTTGCTCTTCGTCCTCCCAAATCACCCTAAGAACTGTCCTGTTTAGCCAAACGCCTTCTTAAAGTTGTTTTGGGAACATTAAAGGTCTTTGCAGCCAACTTATAGTCCATATTGTCGTTTTGAACGTTGATAATAACCTGTCGCATGTCATGCTCGTTCTACTGTTGTCTCTTCTTGGACGCCGTATCTACAAAAGAACAAGAAAAATAACTAAACATGTTTAATTAACGCATTGCCAATGATGGACCCCTGGTCCATCATAAGACACAGTTGAGGGGTCCATCGTAGGCAATATTGCATAAGTCATTTAAAAATGCCAAGCAGTTTTGATCTTTGCCATAACCTCAATTTGTGCCCCAAAATTAACATAAAACAGTTCCTTCAAACTGCAGTAAAAAAAAACTGATTCTAACTAAACGTAAAAAAAGAATTACCTAACATCATGCCAAGCCGCTGTGTTATATCAGTACTTACCAGTTTTGTCTTTATTTTTTATTTTCACACAAACGGCATATATTCGCATAGTCGCTTGTAAACAACTGATTTTATACTTCAGTCATCCTAGATGGCGGTAGTCTGTTATGCGCGGTAAATTTGAAAATTTCCCCGATATCTAAACCCCAAAATTTACTTTACAAATTAGAAATAATTTTCAACTCATGCAGCCAGCACCTGAACGTATTTCAGAAAACAAAAATGTTCGTGCATGATGATTTAAAAAGTTGCGAGAACGTATTCATGGAAGTTTTCAGGAAAAATTCTAGTTTGCAACAACCATACAAGGAACTTTCAGTCCTACGACGTTCAGAAAAAACCTTTTTTATTAAAAAATATGGCAGAGAACAGGCCATCTCTATAGACAGAGTTAAACCTACTTACTTAGACTCACCTATTATTATTTGATACCGATGGATAAACGAATTTCGGACACTGTGTACAAGTTGTTATTAGTTATACCCAAACAGTTTTCCAACCTACTTAGAAACAACAAAATACAAGAAATCGTGAACCGAACACGGACACGACGTATCCCAACGTACCAATTGATTTTATATCCAAACATATACATAATGTCAATCCATTGAAGGCAGTTAAATCTACATAATGTCAGCTCGTAAAGTATGATGTAAGATCGTCCGTCGGGTGTAATTGAACTTGTCAAACGAGAAGCAAATTATAGCTATTACGGGTAAACCGAAACACAATAGGTCTTATCGTGATGCACAAATTTATTGCGTTACAGACAAGGGACGTAAACGTGCTATCAATATCATAAGAAATTACACAAAAGATGTAGAATGAATAATGGAAGAATGACACAAAGTGCGGCAATGTGTGTATGTTTACCAACAAAGTGAATCATTATTTTATTACAGATTTGGTTTTAGTTGTAAAATGATTGTAAAATTTTCAGTAATTAACAGTGGTTATTGAACATTAGGAAATAAGTGTTAAAGAAAAATATTAGTATTATGTAGTCAGTTTTAAATTCTAGCTTAGAAAAATATGAATTTTGAATAAAAGTTGTGGCTTTTGATTATTAAAAAATGCCATGCCATTACTCATAAAAAGCTTATATAACTATTTGACTTTAACTCAGTGGTCCCATTTTACCAAAAAATTGCATTATTTCAATTCTATATTTAATATTTTTTTATTATTATTAAACCCATTTTTGTAAAAAGAACAGTACGTACTATACGATTGAATGAACACGACTATTTATTTAAAGAAATAATTTTTATTTGGTTACAATGATTAAGCAGTTTTTCAATAAGATTCGGCTCCATCTCACATTTTGAAGGTCATGATGAAATATTTCAAGGGTAAAACGATTTCATGACTTGAATGGACAGGAAACTCACTGGATCTAAATCATATAGAAAAATATGTGGACTATTGTAAAAACTAGACTTTATCCAATAGGTCGTGCAATAGTTATCATCTTATTAGAAAATGCTTTCATTTATTCAAATGGCGTCTTATATTATCACAAATTTGACATTTGTGCAGTTGACGTTAGCAGAATACACATAGATAAACCATCAATTAATTAACTAAAGATTAAATCGTCCCCTTAGTGCAACAACTAGATAACTTGAAATTTAACTATTCAAAACTATTTGAGAAAATCCACTTTAAAGATTCAAAACGCAAAAAAATACACCTGTTAAGTAATCAAAAATATTTAATATCTATACAGACATGTTACATATCACATTCTGATTTGTTAATTTTGGAAACAATTATTTTTTATATCTTTGCAGAATTTAATCAAAAACTTGAGATATCTAGTTGTTGCTGAAAAAAGAGTAAAGTTATCTATTTATAACCACTGACAATTAAACGCAAATCACCTACTAAATACAACTTTATTTGGAATAAAAAATTAACAAGATTAGTTTAAATAAAACCCAAAAGATTCCACCCTTGATACAACTTAAGTGTCAATATCAATTATGTCGGTTTGGGAATCTTCCAAGTTTTGAGGCCTTTACGTTAGTCTCCTTGGAATGGAAGACTTTCAAAAATGCTTTATACTCGCTAGGGAGGGCCGGAAGATTCATTTTGGTCGTCATATTTTTTTTAAGTGGTAGTTGACTTTGATACAACGGCTCTTGGGTATTATTTGAAGACAACATACGTGTTTTACGTTTACAATTTAGTCGTCTAAACTGCCCATCAAAATCTTCTATAAAATTAATAATGAATGGAGTCGATTTTAAAAAGTTCAACCAGCATGTTTTCTGCCAACAAACCAAGTTATAGCTTTCATCTTCTTTTCTAAATATTAATTTTGGTTCTGCATAAGTTTTCCAGTCAAGAATTTGATTATGTCTAACATCGTGAACCAAATAGGGTTTATCACCTCTTCTTCTTGCAGAGCGTGCTACAGTTTTCCAATATTTAGGCCAGTTTGCTTTCCAACTCTTTAGTTCTGTAGATTTAGCAGAATGCATTGAATCGCATTCCATCTCACTATGACCAACGACAAGAAATTTTAGTTCGATGGTTTGCAATTGTGGAATTTCCTGAATCGCAGTTAAACACATAGCTGCCACATATTTGTTGAGCTTTTGTCCTCCACATCTATCACTGTAGCAAATAATGTGTTTAATATTTTCAGGTAATGATTTGAAATAACTATAAAGGCAACTAGCAATTTCACAACTCCCACGTTTACCTCCAACTTTACTCCACATGTAGCAGTCCTCCTGTTTAGAAACAACATCGTAAATAGTAAAGTTAAACAATTTCAAACGCTGTTTATAAAATAATGCATTGTTCGACGGTTCAATAGGAACCATGAGAACTTGTTGGAGATCAAAATAGGAACATAAAATATTTAGATGGAGGTTTTAGCTAATTTCTTGTCGAACCTTTTTTCCTCCCGGGTCCTATCCTTGGTAGCAAGGTGTGCTTGATAATTAGCTTCTATAATTTCTGTTTTAATGCTACTGTAACTTATACATGTACGCACTGGTCCTTTCTCGGACGGTAAAAACCCAAGTTATATTTTTCACAAAATATCTTCCTGTACATTGACGAACTTACGAAAGGTATATTTTTTCTGTACAATCCTCTTTATACATTATATACATGATAGTAATATTAGGATTGGACCCTAAATACTTCTTTTGGATGTATTTAAATAGATTTTGACACACCTGCATCATTTTCTAATTGGCCACGTAAAATTTCTAAAATATTCTTTCCCCTTGACGTCATTTTTTGCATTAATACTGTTTAAAAAACACCGTAAAACAATTTAGGAGTACAGAAACAAACCTGTTGTTTAAGCACACAACTAGATATTGTAACATGATCTTGTTATTGTATCTATTTTTATAGTGTTTTAAGCTCTTATGATTTTGGGGAGTGGGTCAGGTTATTAAACAACTCGTATTACTTTGAAAAAGAGTGTTGAGCGCCACTATATTTATAACTTACTAAACTTGACTATCGATTAATGATAAAAATATAGAAAATCACTAACCATTAAGATATTATAATTAAATAAGGTTTCGGATAAGGTAGCGACAAATTCTTATTCACAGAGACTCGCCTATTCAAATTTAAATGATTTATTATCAAAAGACTTATCCGTCAACAAGAGGTAGTATTTAAGGAGAGACTTGTAGAGGCCTTCTTCAAGGGGATTCGTATGACATACTTCGGATATCACTAACTCTTAAGTATAAATCTTCATAGGTTAAATCTCGTGAACTTCTTTAGATGACTCGAACTAAACCTCTTGATATACTTGAAATAAACTTCTGTAGCTGGAACTAAACTTCTAAGTTTCTATACTTCTAAACATCAAAACATGCATCTTGAACCTTCTTCTAAATTTCAAAACAATCTCTTTAGATATACCTCCTACAGAACCTTCTAGATACAGCCAGGCTACAAGGAAAAAGGTATAAATATCAAGAAAGGGACTAGGAAGTTTATATAGGAAACAGATAAAATGCTTTTTACTATTAAATGAACAATTTAAAGTATTAAATGAATAGCTTCACAGAGACCAAAATTAATATGAAAAGGAAAAATCTTATTTAACATATTTAAATATAGTAAAGCATATTATCTCTTTCCTAACAAAATAATAGATAAAATTATATAAAACATGTGAATCTTGTGTTTTTCATGTTGTTGAGGTTATGTTTCAAATTTGACATTTTAATTAGAAATTCTTGTATAAAGTATATATTTTCAACAATATATCGGTATAAAACTTACCTTTTTAAAATCAGACGGTCATTAAAAATATTAAAGACAATTAGTACATCGGATGTCCAAGATAAAAGATAAATAAAAATTCAAATCAACTTGCTTGTTGACAGAGACGAATCGAGATGACAATCCAAGTTTTAACACAAGGCATAAACGACAAATGATGTTAGGGTAGAGATGTTTGCGTCAAAATAACGAAAACGGTTCCAACCGTTACAATGTTTGGGTCTAAATAACGAAAACGGTTTTAACCGTTACAATATCTCATAGCGATCAAGAAAGTACCGGTGGATAACTCAATAATGCCAGTGCTACAACTAGATATCTCAAGATGTCTAGTTATAAAATGTATATATTGGGAGTTATCTGTTTTTAGTCACTCTTTAAATAAGTTTGGTTGCTCGTACATGATATCCAGTTGTTGCATTGAAAAGAGAATGAAAAATAGGACAGATTTAACTGGATAACTCAAAATGCATAAATTTCGAGTTATCTAGTTGTTGCAATAGGGGGCGAAATGTATTCAACACAATACTTACTTACCCATTATCTTCGAGCATATATTACTAGAGCCATCATCCAAATGGACTTTGTTTTGGTACAGGGGGGAAAAATAGTGTCCAGCATTCCCATTGGTCTGTTTCGTTTTGCTTAAAATGTCAAATCGTTTATTTATTTTTGTATTTTATAAGTGATTTTTTGTATTTTATTACTTTAGTGATACAAATTTTAACATTGGTGAGAGTTTGTGTAAGTTTTAAATAGAAATACGAAAAGGAATCGTCAAGGTCATTTGACAAGTAAGTAACCATTAGCGTCTCTACCATTTTTTTAAAAGAAACATAAGTACCTACATTTAATTCAAAAGGCCGTTAAACATGAATTTAAAATAAATGGTAAATTTAGTGAATTAAATTTAAAGAACTTGTATTATATATGAGGAATATTGTTTTAGATTTTGGAAAAAATAATCACAATTTTTCAATATAAACAAGCTCTTCGTTTTTAACTCATTTTATCATGATAATGTTGAAGATGTTAAATCAATAATTTTAATCCTGCCGAAAAACGCATTTGATGAAACATATTGAAAGCCGGAGAGGCTAGCCGCGAGCTTAGTGTACATCCACTTACTCGCAACAGTTAGGCAGTGATCTCTCCGGTCACGTTCTCTCCGGTCACGTCGTGGATGGGTGACCGCTGGGAGGTTCCACCATGGGCCGTGTCACCATGGGATTCATCCAACTAGCGTTTAACCATCGATGACGTGGAATGAATGAGAGTAAATGAGGGTGTGAATGGGAAAGTAGTAGAACCTTCAAATGGTGGTACAATAAGCCGCAGGCTGCAGTGCTGCCAGACTACAGACGAATTAGGGTGTAGCACGGGAGGTCTGAAGGGTGTAAAACTAAAAATAAAAAAAAAATACTCCAGAAAACATTTCAAATAGTGATATTTTATGTTTCAATCATTTTTCTGGACATATGTGTATGTCAAAGACTAGATGCGGAGAAAGAAGTAGATTAATTCCAGGTGCATTGCCATCAGGACTTACTGAGGCCCCAGAAGAAGATGAAACTAAAATGTAAAGAACCCTGCACTTGTGGGTTAATCGTTCAAAAATTTTTAATTTTTCAGTGATGATCTGAACCATGAAGCCTCTGTTGCAGAAAAAGAAAATGCAGAATAAGAAAGCATATAAGTAACTAAGTACTTTTTAATACAAATACTTACCTATTACTAACTATATTTTTTATAAACCACAAAAATTGACAATAATTATTTTTTATTAAATATACCTATGTTCTTTAATTAAGTAGACTGCTAGTCGTTAAGAAATAAGCAAAGCCTAATGTGATTTTTCATTAAAAAAGTAATTTTAAGCTTCTGTACCTAAGTATTAGCTTGATTTCTATTTGTAGTATATCGTTTAGTAATCTATAGAACATTTTTTATGAACAATATTTTTATGTTTAATAAATAATTGAAAAACATTCTTTTATTGTAATTCTCGTACACGTGTGTTTATAGATATCATAAATATTTTTATAATATACCTATTATTTATTTATATTTTTGATTTTTAAATATAAGCTCTTTATCTTTTTTATTGCCCATTATGTCAACTTCATTTTTTCGTTATACACTTTCTGATGTTTGAATTAAAAAAATCTGATTTGTCCAACACAAATAATAATAATAATAATAAATAATAATAATTTACTATTACTAGATACCTACTTAAATAATGCAAGTTTATAAAATATGTGCATAGATTAAAAAATGTTAAAGGTATATGTCAAATGTATTATTTATATTAATTGCAAACCCCGTAAAAATGATGCGACACTGGAAATAGTGTCTACCTATTTCCCCTCATAGCCCAAACAAACGCTGTTGAATGCGGACTCTATGAAATATATATGCTCGAAGCCAATTATAGACTATTTTCTCCACTTTTATTATATTTCAGTCATATAATGAATTTATTTGACATCCTCAGTATCTTCCCCACTTAGATTTGGAACCATTAAAAATAAGAGATAAATCCTTATTTTCGAAATATTTAATTATAATTTAATTAGTTTTTATCTTTGTTTTTATTATTGACTTACGACTTCGTTTGTCCAACAATTTGTCATCAGATAATTTTAAATAAAAAAAAGAAATAAAACAAAGTAACAAGAGAAATTTGTAGATTTATTGAAAGTACTTGCAATAATATCACTGATTATATTTAAAAAAATGGTTTTGTTTATAGTTATCGAAAACGTGAAAATAAAATTATGTAGACCATTTTCTATTATAATCTTCTGATAATTTTGCTCGTTATTCGAACTTCTATCTTCACGTTTTCATTGTAATCATCTAAAGAAACATTAAATACCTTATTTATCAAACTGAACCAATTTACCATATAGTTAGTTAATTGTAAGCATTCAAGTCTGGTCGCCGATAGCAAGAGAGAGCTTGCACTAACAAATAAGGTTCTGTAATTGATAGTTACTTATTTGAAAACTTGAAAACTAACAATTTCTGATATAAACAATTAGATATACATAAGGAAGGTGAACTTGTACGTTGCTGGCAATGGCGTAGTCAAGAGAGGATTGTAAATAACTTTACTGGAAGTTGTTCAATATAACCATTTTTTTTATTAATTCCAAAGTTTCTAACTAAATGTCAAACTCATAAAATATTTCGACATTATTACCACTAGGTTCGGATTTCGATCATTTATTTAGGATCACTGTCAATCCCACATAATTATAATGACGATATAGGTAATCTGAAGACTAAATAGTAAAAATAAAATCCTGAAGACTAATACTAAAGGAATGAATGACTGTTAGTAGTACTTAGTGTGGCACGATAATGAATTAAACATTTTGCAAAGATTATTTTTTCGTGTGTCAAAATAGTGAAATTTTGTGATTCCAGCTAATATGAGCTTGCTATCCTAACCAATCAATGAACTGATTAAACCATTTCTTCTTTTTGTTTTTTTTTATAAAACTTGGTTAACCTTTTGAACTGACAACTAAATATAATCTAAAAACTTTTATTGAACTAAAATGTACCTCAAGCCTATTTTACTAACCAAATTGACTAAATTATAATTACTTTAACTCGGCAAAATTAAAATCGGTAATAAACTAACCTGTTTTTGTTTGTTTAGTCACTTTTAATACACATAAAACTTAATTTTTAAACATTAAACATAATCCATAAATACCTAAACAACTTTAAATCTATTCCTTTTCATAGTTTAAGACACTGAAATCACAGTAAAAACATTAAAAATGTCAGTCTCGTAAAAGAAAAGTAATTTACTTTGTCACTGCGCGCATGCCTATCGCCTGTCAATTCCTTCTCTTGCAGTAATACACTGCTGCCGTAGTTATTACTTTTTTAGGCTATAAAAAATATTATATTAGTATGAAATGAACAAATATTTGTAAGTTTAATAAACACTTCCAAATATGTTTAGTGTGTCTTTTTCATACAAAATAATTCAAAAACTATTTTTTCAAATACCTCTCGTCCTTCTAAATTTTGAGTTTTTATACTGAAACGACTTAATTTTTGGCAAAATCACTCAAAAAAATTAATTTAAGATAAAATCACTCGTCCTGCAGACTCGCGATTTTATCAATTGGTTTGTTTTCGTGTGATTTCCAAATAAAGACGTTTTCAAACACCCTTCGCCTCTTTCTACCTCACCACGCACACAAATTTTTCGTCGGGCGTCATTTTTTTTTCTTGACCAATTTCGTATGAGGGGTTTCCGGGCGGCTTTAAAAAATCGTACCGTCCGAACTGATGGATGGATTTCGCTGAAACTCGGACGCAGGGTGTATACCCACGGGACGCGTCAAAATCTGTTTGACAGTTTCCATGGAAACCGCGAAAAACCTCGAAAAATCGCACGAAAATGGTCCAAACGTCCTATGAGTCCCTTTTCCGGGATTTGGGTGCATTATGGAAATGAGTTTGCATAAACGGTAGACGCTCAAGACATCGTAGTCGGCTCGAATGAAGTTCTTTTTCGTCTTCCTTCAACTGTCACTTTTTTATGACGTTTTGAACATTTTTTCATCCTTTCTCGACGGTTTATTACACATGAATAATTTTTTTATATCTTTTTTTTTTAAACACCCTTTGCCACTCTTTAACTTACCACGCACACGTATTTTTTGTCGGGCGCCATTTTTTTTTTCGGACAAATTTTGTATGAGAGATTTCCGGACGAAACATCCTATCAGCGTCCCCGAAGGGGTCGCTGCACAATATATAATCACCCTTTATATGTTTTCATCATGTCCGCGACCTCTACTAATTCTATCGAAATATTTTCCTTTACCTCTTCCCAAGAGAAGAAGTAACAGGCGTCTTCTTATTCTTCTTTAATTCTTCTACTGATTCTATCGAAATATTTACCTCTTTCGACACCCTACTCCCCTCTACTTAAAAAAAAAAAACTCAAATCACCAAAAAATTGATATGACCAAGTCATTAACGACTTCCTCTAAATGATCAAGTTTGGTCATCTTTTCGAAGCATCGACGACGCCGAAACGCCACCGCGCTCAGTCCGAAGACCTCACTAAATCATTCAATCGGTAGTAACCTCTATGAAATTGTTAATTTTAAATAAAGCGACCCCTACGGGGTCGCTTCAAATTGTAATGTAACCTCTATGAAATTCTTAATTTTTTAAAAAGCGACCCCTGTGGGGTCGCTTCAAATTGTAATGTAACCTCAATAAAATTGTTAGTTTTAAATAAAGCGACCCCTATGGGGTCGCTTAAAATTGTAATGTAACCAAGAGAAGAAGTAACAGGCATCTTACCAATTCTCTTCTTCTTCTTCTTTTTCTTCTTGTATTACAATTTAAAAATTTAAAAAAAAATCTTAATCAAATTTATATAAGACCACCCCTGAGGTACCCCCTTACTAACAAAACAAGAATCGTATAAATCGGACAAGGTGGTAAAGCATTATCGCTAAACATACATAAAAAATGAAGAGTTTGAGAATTTTCTCATGGATAAAATTATTATATTTTGACCAAATTTATATGGGACCACCCCTAAAGTAGTCCCTTTCTAACAAAAAAAGAATTATTGAAATCGGACACCATGTTAAAGAATTATCGCTGAACATACATAAAAAAAAAATATCGCGACGAATATCGTTACAAAAATGTAACATTATTATTAATAATATGCTCTTTACCTGTCAATTTAAAAGGTTTTTGTAAAAAGTTATTTTCGATGCAATATAACGGATCAGGGCACCTATAATCGACTGGTGCTTTAATCAATGCGAATGCGCATTTACTAAATGCGAGTGCGTATTGTAGCTATTCTTGGTCGTTCGAATTTATATTGCGGGTGCGCATTTGACAACGAGTGGGTCTTTGCTCTTCGCATTCAAATACGAGGGTCCAAAGGGCTTGCGAAGGTCTAACTGGATGCACGTTTTAATATTGCAAAGTGTTTTTGTTTTGTTTCATAAATTGATCGTGACCTATAGGTATCATGGCAAATATAATTTTTTTAAATATCTTATTACGAATTAGAAGAGGCTAATAATCATCCTCGAAGAGTTTATGATGATAAGAAAGATCCTTTCAGACTTTCTGATCAAGCGTTCATCAGATTGTTTCGGTTAATTATATGTGTCTTTTTACTAATATTTTCCATTTTATAACGCTGCAAACGTTATACTTATTTATAAAAGGTTCCCAATGTTAAAATTTCTGACTACGTTACTGGCTACTAGTTAATCCGGAATTGGTAATAATGCTTCATTAGTAAACTGGATTTGTTGATTTCAAGAAATTATTATTTCTAAATTAGATAACAAAGTAAAATATATGAAGGCGTATAATATATTGTCTTTTCAAACAAGTTTTTATTAATTCAACACACTCACTTTTTGACATTAAATACTTTATAATATACAGGCCAGAGTAATTGAGTAAAAATTACTAACTAGTAATTAGTAAACTTAACTATTTTTTGTAACAACTTACATATGATTAGTTTTTTATTTTCTATGTTTAAAGATTAAAAACCAATTCAGTTCCAAGAATTTTATAAAAAAAAATCATTTTTATAAAACAACAAGCATTTCCACAAAAATAAATAAGAACAAAAATATCGCCCTCTCTTTCACAAATTAGGTATTTTTAATTATTGTATTACTATTGGCTTTTAATACCGCCTGTTCAAACAATTCAAACAATTCAAACAATTCAAACAATTCAAACAATTCAAACAATTCAAACAATTCAAACAATTCAAACAATTCAAACAATTCAAACAATTCAAACAATTCAAACAATTCAAACAATTCAAACAATTCAAACAATTCAAACAATTCAAACAATTCAAACAATTCAAACAATTCAAACAATTCAAACAATTCAAACAATTCAAACAATTCAAACAATTCAAACAATTGAAACAATTCAAACAATTCAAACAATTCAAACAATTCAAACAATTCAAACAATTCAAACAATTTAAACAATTCAAACAATTCAAACAATTCAAACAATTCAAACAATTCAAACAATTCAAACAATTCAAACAATTCAAACAATTCAAACAATTCAAACAATTCAAACAATTCAAACAATTCAAACAATTCAAACAATTCAAACAATTCAAACAATTCAAACAATTCAAACAATTCAAACGATTCAAACGATTCAAACGATTCAAACGATTCAAACGATTCAAACGATTCAAACGATTCAAACGATCCAAACGATCCAAACGATCCAAACGATCCAAACGATCCAAACGATCCAAACGATCCAAACGATCCAAACGATCCAAACGATCCAAACGATTCAAACGATTCAAACGATTCAAACGATTCAAACGATCCAAACGATCCAAACGATCCAAACGATCCAAACTATTTAAACGATTCAAACGATTCAAACGATTCAAACGATTCAAACGATTCAAACGATTCAAACGATTCAAACGATTCAAACGATTCAAACGATTCAAACGATTCAAACGACTCAAACGATTTAAACGATTTAAACGATTCAAAAGATTCAAAAGATTCAAAAGATTCAAAAGATTCAAAAGATTCAAAAGATTCAAAAGATTCAAAAGATTCAAAAGATTCAAAAGATTCAAAAGATTCAAAAGATTCAAAAGATTCAAAAGATTCAAAAGATTCAAAAGATTCAAAAGATTCAAAAGATTCAAAAGATTCAAAAGATTCAAAAGATTCAAAAGATTCAAAAGATTCAAAAGATTCAAAAGATTCAAAAGATTCAAAAGATTCAAAAGATTCAAAAGATTCAAAAGATTCAAAAGATTCAAAAGATTCAAAAGATTCAAAAGATTCAAAAGATTCAAAAGATTCAAAAGATTCAAAAGATTCAAAAGATTCAAAAGATTCAAAAAATTCAAAAGATTCAAAAGATTCAAAAGATTCAAAAGATTCAAAAGATTCAAAAGATTCAAAAGATTCAAAAGATTCAAAAGATTCAAAAGATTCAAAAGATTCAAAAGATTCAAAAGATTCAAAAGATTCAAAAGATTCAAAAGATTCAAAAGATTCAAAAGATTCAAAAGATTCAAAAGATTCAAAAGATTCAAAAGATTCAAAAGATTCAAAAGATTCAAAAGATTCAAAAGATTCAAAAGATTCAAAAGATTCAAAAGATTCAAAAGATTCAAAAGATTCAAAAGATTCAAAAGATTCAAAAGATTCAAAAGATTCAAAAGATTCAAAAGATTCAAAAGATTCAAAAGATTCAAAAGATTCAAAAGATTCAAAAGATTCAAAAGATTCAAAAGATTCAAAAGATTCAAAAGATTCAAAAGATTCAAAAGATTCAAAAGATTCAAAAGATTCAAAAGATTCAAAAGATTCAAAAGATTCAAAAGATTCAAAAGATTCAAAAGATTCAAAAGATTCAAAAGATTCTAAAGATTCAAAAGATTCAAAAGATTCAAAAGATTCAAAAGATTCAAAAGATTCAAAAGATTCAAAAGATTCAAAAGATTCAAAAGATTCAAAAGATTCAAAAGATTCAAAAGATTCAAAAGATTCAAAAGATTCAAAAGATTCAAAAGATTCAAAAGATTCAAAAGATTCAAAAGATTCAAAAGATTCAAAAGATTCAAAAGATTCAAAAGATTCAAAAGATTCAAACGATTCAAACGATTCAAACGATTCAAACGATTCTCTCTTAAAACTAATACCTAAATGAAAATAAACTTAAACAACATTCAAAGTAATTACAATTTTCTCGAGTATTGCAATGAAAAAATAGATTTAGTGTAATTTTCGTAAACATTTAAATATTTTTCTGGATTTAAATTCCTTTTGTTTTTAATAGAAAATTAATACTATTAAACATTTAATAAAATAGGTGATTCATGGAGAGTATCATCATATTAGATGTCTACATTTTTTACTACCCCCTACCATCCCCCGAGGGATTCCGGCAGACTCCACCCAAATCAGGCTTGCGTCCGGCCACTGGATCCCCTAAGTTAGGCTCTTGGGGTTCAGATGGCGACACTAAAGCGCAGATGGCTTATTGTGCAACCATTTGGATGCCCTACTCCTTCCCATTCATCATCCATTTATAATCATTCATTTTACGTCGTCAATTGTTAATCGCGGTTACCCATCCAAGACCTGACCGGAGACATAACTTATCAACTGGTGTCTTCATCATAAACATTAGCAGAAGTTTGAGGTTATGATATACTAAATGATGGCCATTAGCATACCCAGCTGTACGTTCTTTTATTGCCAATACAAAAAAACTGACAATAAATAAATAACTCCACCCACACTAATAAGATATACTTGGAATTAGTGCATTAAGCGGATAAAGCACTGATTCACACTTTGATAAGTGTTTTATTTTGTACATTTTGCTGGTTGTTTTATTTTCCCCACTTTGCTGTTTTCATTTTTTACACGTAAAATGCAGTGTGCTGATATTTTGAATATATTTATAGTCAATAAATTATGTATTTTTTCATCACTTTTCTATTGACTGTACTATTTGTTTTTTGAGATTTTTATTTTGATCTAGAGAATAGTCCCTAGAATTTGCTAACCTAATTTTTCTAAATGTTCTTAGAGAGAATTTCGTGATTTACGATGGAATTCTGAGAATTCCGCCAAGATTTATCCCCAAAAATATACCCCTCTTTGATTTTTATGAATGACAGGAGACTTTGGCACGATCCTGTATATACAACTTTTTAGATTACGTTTATACGTAAATGTTTTCGTACAATTATTGCTGATTTAACTTAGTTCTGGCTACCTATAAGAATGATTATTATCCTTTTGTAATTAATAGAGCTTTATATTTAATAAATTATTATTATTATTCTTATCAGACGTTATGTTTATTGAAAATTAAGTATACGACAGCTAGATGCTTATCCACAACCATACTAAAGTTTCCGTATCATTTAGGTTCAAGATTATCGCACAAGTTAATCGGTTTTAAATTGAAGAACAAAAACGCTTTGTAATTAATCGAATAGAAAGTGTATTGGTATCTGGCGAGAAAGATGAGATCGAACTTAAAGATTTAAAGATAATTAATTAATTGATATTTGAAGAAGGATGCGATGTATGTCGCCAGATCAACAACGCGTGTACCTATGATTTCTAAAACAATTAATACACGATTACTTTCGAATACAAGTTTTAATTTCGTTATTTTTAACTTTTGAATAGAGGTTATCTATCAATTTTTTTTGTCGCGAAAGTTTACAGCTAATTTTACTATTTTAGTTTTTGTACCTAGAAAGAAACATCTTACTCATCACTAATTCTTTTTTCTAATATGATATTTAATTTGAATATAATTTGTAACCCTACTGCAATCTAAACTTACTCTGCTATATCTTATACCGGAGTAGTACAAGAGTATCATCGAACCAAACTTGCATTGATTATTTACATTAGATCTACCATAACTAGAGCCACAACAGTTACTATATTGTTTTACTGATATTGAATAATATTCCTTGTAAAACATCGAGGCACAACCAAACAAATTTAAATACTATTTAGAACTGTTTGAGGAAATGGAAATGCAGAATAAGAGCTAGTAAGTCAAAATTAATACATGTGAAAATTACGGTGAGAATAGTAACTTGAACACATTAAATGTGTACCAATTATCACAGACCGAGTATATAAACTAAATATTACTATCCATATCGTCGCCCTTATCACGAAGTGACCTAACCAACAAAAATTAAAAAAATGTTTTTTTGTGCGGATTAACTAGTCTTGACCTTCTTTATCATCTCACGAAGTGGCACATCTACAACCTTACTAGTGCATGCACTACAGCATATTATTTCTGTGTCCTATATCTGCAATAACGCATAACGATATGAGAATTACGTATTTTCGTTTTATTGCTGTAAAATTTACTATTTGTCACTTATGTCACTTCGTGATGAGGGCGACGATATGTAAGACAGTACGATATGCAACTCTGGTAATCAGAAGCTAATGACAACTTCAAAATTTTGCACATTACAAAATAATAAGTTTGTTCCAACAGCAAGTTCTAAATCTTTAGAACATTCTCAGTCAATTTTTGGAACAGTTTATTAAGCATGCACAATTTAAAAATAGCTGTCTTATTTTTTAATATCGCAAGCTTGGTAAGTTTGGATCGAGTTTGGAACATCTGCACTTAAAGTGTTGTGAATAATTTTATCTCTGCGTGTTACATACGGTTCAAACTTCTAAAATACCCAGTATATGTTGGTGTTTTCGTGTACATTATCTACAACTTTTGTAAATACAATTTTTGATATTTTTTATAATAACGGGACTCCCTGTATATATTTAACTAATACTACCCTCGTATCTATATAACTTCTCGTCTTTTACTATTACATTTTAATATTGTTTTCCTAAATTTTGTAGTTAGTGAATTATTAAGTGATTTTTTGTTAACAAATTTGATTGGGCTAGCCACTCTTTACTAAGTGCCCTGTGGCATTTACCGCATTTACCATCGGGGCGGTAAAGGCTCAAAAATGGGGCATCTAGAAAAACCTCTCGGCAACGTTATTAACCTGCAGGTCATTGATCCGAGAGGCTGGCTATCCGTAGAGGCGCCTTGGCGACAACCAACAGGTTTTTGTCGAGTTGATAACCTGCAGGACATTGATGAGCTACAAAGATGACTATCTCTAGACATCTTTCAGCGTTTTTGACATATTTTCTCCTGGAGGATATCCAATGGACCTAATGAGGTCTAATTATGTGGAACAACCAACGCTTCCCTACCTTTCCAGATAGCACAGACACATTTTAAAGACGTTTGTTCACGACGTGCATAAAGTTTTGAAGATGTACGCCAATATCCAAAAATGTTTTAAAGGCGTCTATAGGACGTTTATTCTTACAAAACAAGGCGTTTTTAGTACATCCAGTTATGTAAGTCTTTAAGACATCTAGTTTTGTAGGTCTTTAACATACCCAGTTTTGTAAGTCTTTAAGATAAACCGTATTAAACGTGCTTAAGCCCTCTATTACTTGATGGAAATTCATTTAAAAACATGAATGAATACTTGTCTACTATATAATACTTATATGACACAGTACCTTGGTAAGATCAACAGAAAAAAAAAATAATTATCATTTAATATTGTTTATTGGGATTGTAATGAAGTTACTGTGTTAGTGAAATGTATGTTTTTTTAAATACAGGGTGGCTCACGCTCAACGGGACGGAGCTTTATGGGAAAACGACCAAAGATAAAAAAAATTCGTTTGGGAGGAATACGTAGGTTACAGACGGCTACAATTTAAAATTTGTTAGATGTATACAGGATGTTCCACATAAGAGAAAATATACAAAGTTATATTATTTTTAATGGAACACCCTGTTTTTTATTTTAGAATTAAAAACTACATCAAAAATAATGTCAGTTAACTAAAGGTTCCCTATTACTATTATTATTAGTTTTCGATTTATTTAAATTTTTAAGGAAAAAAAGTCTCCCAGAAATTAATTGTTTACTCTTGTTTGAATAATTTTTAGTGAACTAACTTTTTTTTCTTATGTGGGACATTCTGTATACATCTAACAAATTTTAAATTGTAGCCGTCTGTAACCTACGTATTCCTCCCAAACGAATTTTTTATATCTTTGGTCGTTTTCCCATAAAGCTCCGTCCCGTTGAGCGTGAGCCACCCTGTATATAAATCTAATATAATGGAAATTTAACTTCTTAGAATTAGTTAATTTATATTTTTAAATTTTTCTTTTAGGACAATAAAATAATTGTAAAAGTACTGGGTATTTGTAACTATGTGTTACTTTAGATCAATGGTCGCCAACCTGTCGATCCCGAGCTACCGGTAGCTCGCGGAGGCAATTCTGGTAGCTCTCACAACGATTTTAATTTAAAAAATACAAACTGCAAATATCAGAGAAGCTTCCGAAAATTCCACAAAAAAATCTAATTCTCATAATATTAAACATAAACAGCGGTAACGTTGCGGTGAGCAATCTGCCGCTGATGCCATCAAGCTAGAATCGGCTAGAACCGACCAGCCGGACCAGCGCGTTAGTGTTCGAGAACGATCAGGATCGCTTTGAACGGGATAAATACGCAGGGCGCGGCGACATTGCGCTTAGTTTAAAACTGAACGCGTAACCAACGTCCAGCGGTTGGGTTAGTAGAGAACAACAAAAAATAATATGGCAAGCAGTTGTAAGAAGGTAAAGACATACCACTTTCATTCGGAATAGGAAAAACAATACTTTTTTACAGAAGTTAAAGATAAAAATGTGTGTTTGTTATGTAATACTTCGGTCTCCGTTGCTAAAAATGGAAATATTGAGACATCATAAAACTGTACATTCTAATTTTGAAAAATCATTCTTACTACATTCTGCCGCCAGAAAGGAGAAACTGAAACAGTTAAAAAAGCAGTTAATTAGACAACAATTAATATTTTTAAGAACAGTCGACAAAAATAAGGCTACAACTGAAGCATCGTACCGTGTGTCCCAGATAATTGCACAAAAAAAGAAACCTTATGAAGACGGGGAAATGATAAAACAGGCGTTTTTATAAGCTGCTGATTCGTTATTTGCCAACTTTAGAAATAAAGACGGGATAGTTTCAGCTATAAAATCTATGCAACTTTCTGCTAATACAGTGATGAGACGTGTAGAAGTAATGAGCAATGATATTTTTTTACAGTTAAGAACTGACTTAGATAACTGTGTTTATTTTTCACTTTAACTGGATGAATCAACAGATGTCGTTGACACTGCCCAGATGGTCGTGTTCGTCAGGATGGTTTTTAGTGATTTTACGATTGAAGAAGATCTTTTAAAGTTTATTGAACTGAAAGGACACACTACTGGACAGGAGTTGTTTTCTCATTTAAAAATATTATTTCTTTCGAAATTCCAATACCGAAAATAGTAGGCTTGACAACCGATGGCGCTCCAGCTATGGTGGGTTGTGATAAGGGCCTGGTGGCGTTATATCGTAAAGAAGAAACTTTTCCGCAATTTCTCTGTTACCACTGCATTATCCATCAGCAAGCATTATGTGGAAATTTCCTGAAACTAAACAACGTTATAAAACTGGTGGTAAAAATTGTGAACAAGATTAGAGCTCAAGCGTTACAAAGAAGATTATTCAAAACCTTGGCCGATGAAGTTGACTGTCAATACGGGGACCTACTCCTTCACTCTGAAGTCCGATGGTTAAGTAGAGGACGGGTGCTGAAACATTGATGTCCTATCTGACATAGCTCAATTTTTCAAACAACGCGATGAACCGACTCCGGAACTAGAAAATTCAATCTGGCTTAGAGATTTTGGGTTTCTCGTCTACATTATAGAGAAATTAAACGAACTTAATTTGCAGCTTCAGGGAAGAGACGAAGAACTAGCGGAAATGATTTCTGATATAAAAGCATTTATCAAAAAGCTGGAGTTTTGGGAACAAAACCTAATTAACAGCGATGCCAAGCATTTTCCTATTCTTTCAGAAAAAATGTCTCAAAATCCATTAGAACCCTATGACAGCAAATATCATGTAGAAATAGTTTCTACCCTGAAGAATAACTTCAAAAATCGTTTTAAGGATTTCAACGAAATGGCTTTAGTAGCACAGTTTGTTGTTTTACCCTTTATGGAAATTGATATCCAACAGTTTGCAACTTATGTTATGCAGAACTTTGGCGAAGACATCGCTGCAACAGAAATGGAAGTAATTAAGTTTCAAAATAATTTAGCCTTAAAATCGTTAGTCTCAAGTACCAAATATATCTGGCTTATTGTAAGTAAAGACAAATATTCAGTTCTATGCCGTGTTGCCTTGAAAGTGAAAGCATTATTCAGTTCAACCTATTTGTGTGAATCTTCTTTTTCCAATATGAAGTTTATTAAGAACAAATATCGCAATCGACTTACAGATGAACATTTGGATAATTGTATTCGAATGGCTGTATCAAATTATACTGCAAACATTAAAAAAATTATCGATGAGTCTGAGTGTCAGCCTTCTCATTGAACGAGCTTTTTTATTTTTCAATGTTTATGTTCATGATAGTGCGTTACTTTTTTGTTGTTATTATTAACTATTTTTAAATCTTACGTGACATGCCGTTGTGGCTGGATAAAAGTTTGTGTTTATTTTTCAAACACCTTCGTTTGGTAGGTAGGAATGTAGCTATGAACAAGTACGTACTAGTAATATTAGTTATTTTGTTATTAGTTTATTATTAGTACCTATGTATTACGTATTACCAGTAAAATAGTAAAATAAATACGTATAATGATAAATTAACTGTGGATTATTTCATTTACGTTGCGTTACGTGGCTTCCGTGTGGGTAGCTCGATGGTTATTCCAAAATTAACAAAGTAGCTCAACACATTGATAGGTTGGCGACCACTGCTTTAGATACTTATTTAGAATTTAGAGTTCCAGACTATACATATCTACAATAAAAAAATCAAATTACTTTTCGACTAGATTTGATAAACATTATTAAACTATTAAAACTGACACATAGAGTGTGTTTTTTTATCTCATTATTATACTCATCTTCATTGGTGGAAATGACTTCAAGTACTTGTAGCTGTACTTCTATTGCTATAAGAAACTATTCCCGAAAATTCTAATTTTTTTCCAGTTTGGTTACTTTAAAAACTTCTTTCATGGTATAAATTTCAGCCAAAGCGTCTTTAACTAATGCCCATGTAGCGTATAATTTTATTAAATTATTATTGTTTTGAGGTGTTTTTCTAAAAAATAAGACATTATTAAAGTGAGAATCATATTAGGAACAGGATTGATTTGATGATGAGTTAACAGGACAGTTTGGACAAATGTAAGGCTGCTGGGCTCATTTGCATATATGTTTAGCAAATCATGATGATATTATGAAAGTAAAAGGTAAATAAAATAAAACTTACCGTTTTCAGTGATAAAGTTTACTAGTTCGGTATACAGATCCAATAATGGCAAATAAATAATAGAAAGAAACAATATATAAAAATACACAACCACAAAAAAGTAATGACAATGTCTGCAGAAAGCCGCTAAAAATATTATAAATTGGCACTCTCGAGGAGAAGGCAGCCAGACGAAGAACACGACTCGATGCGTGCGCGCGGGACTATGCCATCAGCCAATGACAATGACGAATTACGATCATACATGGTTTTAAAGATGTAAGAGGAGCAGAAAAGGCGCAGGAGGAAAAGGAAAGGCGCAGGAAGGAAGGAAGGAAGAAAAGGAGGAAAAGGAAAGACTAGAAGAGAATAAATAAAGACGCAGAAAGAACAAGGAAAAGAGAAGGAGGAGAGGCGTAAAAATGCAAAAGTGGAAGTTATTAGTGGTTAACTACAAATTAAAAAAAAATTCAAGCAAGAGATAGGTCTAGGAAGAAATAGATCAGCTTAACAGTCAAGTACATCTTTTCACCCAACAACAAGAGAACTTAAAAACTAATTTAGAAGAACAGCAAGAGAATCTAAAGACTAATTTAAAAAAATTACAAAATTATTTAGAAGAGCAGCAAAATAATCTAAAAACTTATTTTGAAGAACAGCAAGATAATCTAAATACTCATTTAGAAAATTTACAGACTAATTTAGAAGAGGAGCAAGAGAATCTAAGAACTAATTTAGATCAACAACAAGAGAATTTAAAAGCTAATTTAAAGCAACAACAAAAAATTTAAAAGGTAATTTGGTGCAACAACAAAAAAGGCTAGAGTTGGAAAGACAAGTTAGAACTAAAATAGTGCGGTTGAAGAAAAGAATTCGTAGCTAAGCTTCAGTAAGCAACATTGAAACTGATTATATAACTCATCAGAAATTTAGCCAATAGAAATTACAGATTTTACATAATTACTGTGTATTGATGAGCGACAATACCTTTGACGACGTGATATAATCACTTTGGTGTTTCGCCTCCTCCAACAATGTGAATTTTGTCATGGCAACAATTGTTTTGAAGTTTGTTGATAAACGTCAAAAAAAAACATCAATTTTCTTCAAAGTTTTTGAATTGTTTCGACATTGAACGCTTTGGTAGCAGCTCTGGGATAGAAATAGATGAAGAAATCGAGAATCTAACACCCCAAAAACAGTTCACCTAATTTTGTGAACGGCGAAAGTATCAACTTTGTGCTCAAACTTCTGACTTACAATTAGCAAGTATTTTGAAAGATTGGACATTCAACATGAAACGTGCAGACGGCACCGAATACAAAGAAGGTACGGTGAAAACAATTTAGAATACTACCGCCAAACTTGTCCAGAAAAAGTTTTATAAAGAGTTTAACCGACAAATAAATCCATTCAGTGGCGTCGTTTTTGAAGATGCAAGAAAGGCGCGAGCAGCTAAAAGAAAGAAGTTACAAGCAATTCCTGAAAAAAGAAAAACAAGTTCTATTGCCCTTAAAGCGGAAGAAATTAGCAAAATTGTGTCAATTTTTGATGAAAACACGCCAGACGGTTTACAAACAAAATTCTATCAAATTTGTGCTGTAGAACTGGCGTGGCGTGGAAACGAAGCAGTCTTTTGTTCAATCGACTATTTCAAAGAAGAATTCGACAATTACGGTCAACCCACAGGATGCATTGAGTACAATACCATGTTTTCAAAGACAGCGCAAGGTGGCGAAAAACGTACGGCTGATTATAAATGGTTAACACCAAATAAAATGTGTGAAGATAAGTGCCCAGTACGTCTGTTGAAGAAAATGCTAAGCAAGAGAACACCAAACATTAAAACCAAACGTCTATTTTAACACCTAATACTGAATGGCAGAAAACTGGAATATGGTATAAAAACTGTCATGTAGGCCTCAATCAGTTAAGTAAATGGACACGTGCTGCGGCAGAAATTATTGGACTTGATACAAAGAAGCAAAAAATATCAAATCATTCGAATCGATCTTCTGCTGTTAGCATCTTGACACAATCTGGAGCAAACTTGCAAGAAATTATTAAGATAACAGGCCACTCATCATCTGAATCTCTCAAGCCATATCTAAAACTTACTAATGAACACCATGGAAAGATACTTGAGAAAATGAGAAACAAGCAAGATTCTGCCAATTCTAGTATCAACAGCACCACTTCAAATTCAACATCTAAAGATAACACAACAAATAATATTTATTATAATAATTGTACTTTTCATTTCAATACTACTTAACCAATAAAAAAAGTTCGTTAATTAACTCTTTATATAATCTGAGTATCGAATATCACTCGAGCAAACGAAAATATTCGACTATACTAACCTCGTCACTCGACGTATATCCTTTCGCAAAATACGTCTCGTGATTCGAAAGTATAATTGAATATTTTCTATGCTCTTGTAATATTATAACTGAAAACACTGCCTCGTCTTTATCTATAACCAACCCAACAATGTTAGAACCCCAGTTTCACAAAACCATAATACTAAGACTCTTAAGCCACCCACGTTTGACGATCAGACAACATGGGAAACATATCGACTCCAATTTGAAGTCGCAGTCTACTGCAGGGTGCAGGGTAATAGTATTATAGTTACCACTGAAGATGTCGAAAGCCAAAATATACAAAATAAAAAAGGACTTTTTCTACCTTTAATGTTTTAAATCTTCCAGCAAGAATTTTAGGCCAAGAACCTCTTTTAGGATTAGATGTCTTATTCTTTTGCTATTTCCTCCAGTTTTTACGTTTTTTTTTTTTTATAACCAAGCTTTTACTGTCTCTTAATAGTTTCCTAGGTATTTATACCATTCCTTATATGTGTATGTCTTATTCATTGTAGTCTTTTTACATTAACTATTTTCAGTATCTGTGAAATTGCATAAATGTCTTTTAATTACGGTTACTTCTTGGCTTTGCTGTTGCCTGAATAACCTCAAATAAAACCTTAATTGTAGTCTTCTTACATTAACTATTGTCAGTATCTGTGAAATTGCATAAATGTCTTTTAATTACGCTTACTTCTTGGCTTTGATGTTGCCTGAATAACCTCAAATAAAACGTTAATTGTAGTCTTCTTACATTAACTATTGTTAGTATCTGTGAAATTGCATAAATGTCTTTTAAAAATGATTACTTCTTGGCTTTGCTGTTGCCTGAAGAACCTCAAATAAAACGTAAATGATCGTAGAAAGGCAAGTGCCTTAAATGACAAATAAAAGAATTAATTCTGTGTTAAGAACCGCAAGGGTATGAAATAAGTTGTAATAATGGTCCTACGTTCCGATTTATAATCTGTTCTTATGCAGATTATACGAATAATAACACCTTGTACTGTTAATTAATTAAAAATTGTTTTGCGCACTTTTCTGTTCCAACCTTCAACGAACGTCGACCCTGGTTGGCAATAAAATTTAGATTAAAACATGTAAATTCAAATTAAGGGTGTTCATTTATTTTTCATTCTGTGAAAAACTCATTTAAACTAGAAAAGCCATTTGCACATTATTATTAATTAAAAAGGTTTCATCTTTGACCTTCAAGCGTAAAGAGTATCTTTTAATCCAGTGTCTCTTGGCATTCATTCAACGTCCTCTAATTTTCAATCGGCAGACGTGAATATGAGTTTAAACCGATAATTTAGAAGCTTTATTTAGAACAAATGAAAACCGAGGAATAATATTAAATAGTTATTTTTTTTTCTGTTTTCGTAGTAGTTAACTCTGTTGACTATTGACAACGAATAAAAAAAACTAATTAGCTCACACTACGAATCCAGTAAATTGCCACCCCCTTCCTTGGAAACTACAGTTTTTTTTTCTTTTATTGTATTTTATTATATACGGGGTTTTCTCTTGATATCAGGTCCTAACGTAACTATGTAAGAGACTAAAGGCAACACAGTTCTATCAAAATAAAGATTATATAACAACCCTATAAAGATGCCAATTCACGGCGTGTGGAGTGCCACGCCTGGAGTGTGAACTGTCGTTCCACGCGCCATGAAAATGTTCCGGCGTGCCAATTGCCAATCTCCGCGGGGCATGCCATGTCCCGTCTATTGTCGGTAAAATTTGCACACTTCAAACGAAAAGTCGACGAGGGGACATATTCAAATAAAGATAAGCGACCCGCGCGGCGTGAAGCTTGTCAATCCACCGCCCAAACGCGCATCGGCGCGGCACTCCACGCGCCAGGCGCGGTACTCTACACGCCGTGTAATGGCATCTGTAGATACCTCCGATTTGCACGATCTAAAGTCTCTAGGAGAGTTTCCTACATAGAGAATTCTACTAGGTGGAAATATCCCCGTGAATCTCTCTGAGATTTTCTTTCCCTATTGTTATTAGACTAATGTTTAATAATTATTAAATAATTAACTTTGTACATGATCGTGACTTAAATTTAACAATATTTGTGTACAGGGTGCATGAAGTATGGCCCTTTTAATTCTCTTAGTGGCTTTCCAGAGTGAATATTCTGTGTAGTTAATTCATTCGAGTACTTACCGATTGACTCTTGTTTGTTATGATTAATATCTCGTTTTAATCACTGAGTCGCATTGTTTAAAGATCTTTAATCAACAGGGTCTCTGTTTTGATGCTATTTCCTCTTTTATTTAATTTTTTCTTTAATTTCTTTCGGGTCATTGTTTTCTTTTACCCTCTGAATGATTTCTAGTGTATTTCCCCATGATACTAGTTGAATATTTTTAACTAATAATTTAACCTCGTTATTTAGTTGTTCAGTTCTTAGTGGCACCGAAAGGTTAATTTAATTGTCAAATTTTATTTTGAAGCTTTTCCAATCTGTTTGTTTATTGACCAATCTAGGAGGGGTTTCTTTTTTATTTAAATTATTACTCAGTGTAAGAAGTATAGGGAAATTATCTGAATTCATATCTCATGCTTCTTCTATGAGCATGTAGTTCATTGATATATTTCTGACTATAAAAAAAATCCAAAAGCTTAAGAATTTTTGCACTGTCAGTTAATATGAAGGTTTTCCTGTAGATATTGTTTCGCAATTATATTGATTGCATGCTAGTAAAAGTTCTTTATCTTTAGTTGTTGTTAGCCAGATCCCCATTGAGCCTTTTTCCCGTTTAAATCTCCTCCGATGATGAATTTGTGTCTTTGTATTTCTAGAAATTATTTATATTGTTCCTTTTTATTGTTATATCTTGGTGAACAGTATATTCCTCTGAATCTAATATCATGTTTTAATTTTTACATTAACTGATGTTGCTTGTATAATATAGTATGTTTGGTAATCCATGTCTTGGAAATGATTTATAGATTCCTTAATAATTATAAAGACACTTCCTCCTTTTTTTGTGTTATCTGGAGGTATGGTGTGTTCTAAGTCTAGTATTGGTTACAGCTATTGTTGGTGCTGTAACAGTCCATTAGCATTTCATTTTAAAATTCAAATGTTATTAATCAATTCTAACTTTAGGCATTGCTCCTATAGGCCGATATACCAGATTGTATATTCGTTCATCTTTTACTCAGTTTCTCCAAATTTTGATATATGGATGGCATCTTTAATTCTTTGCATTTCTCTTGCTATCATGCATCCTCTATAATTTTCTGAATGATTTCCTCCGCAGTGTCCATATTTAGAAAGAGCATTTCTTGTTTTTGTTTTGTTTTTTAGTATAATATTGACTTTTTCATAAGTTATTACATTTTTCTAGGACATTTTGTGTTCCTAATACGCTGCTATAGGAGTTATCCTCATTTTTAGGGTTGTTTATCCTAATTACAATAAGTAACCTATGTGGCAGGTTGTGTTCCCCGAAGATATCGCCAATTTTGATATTTCCAACCTCGTAAATGGTACCAAGTATAAGGTGGGAAATATGATTTAGGAAAACCACGAAAACCTAAATCACGATATTGAACCAAAAATATGAATTCTAATTATAAGATTGGAAAGGTTTTTATCTGATGCTTAGGTGGGCTGATTCCAGCAGATCCTGGAGTTCAGCTGTGAGGGAGAGGTCTTGGAAGTCTAAAAGTAGTCTTAGATTTGGTTGCTGTATTTTTCTTTTTGGTTTTTGAAAAAGTTGGAGTCGGCGTGGTTGCCATGGCGTTGTAGTGTGTCCTGGGAGTGTGTGTTGGTGCCTTTCAGCGTGCGAGATACGCATTGTTTCTTGAGGGTTTGGAAACGTGTGAGGATGGGCGTGTTGGAGATGGTTTCAAAGACTTCTCCGCTGGAAGAGCGATAGGGGAGGTATTGGTAACGGTTGAGTATACGTCTCTTGAGTGTGGTAAATGTGTGAGCCTGGTGTGTTGGAAGTACGCCGTAGGGTGCAGCTCTGTACTCGGCAACGGGACGAATAAAGGAATTATAAGTGTGAATTAAGGTGTTTATATTGCAACGCCCCATTCGTCCGCACGACGCCCCCAAGGGCACTGGCTCGTTTTCGCATGTTATCAAGAGAGCGTTGGACATCAGAGGACCAGTTAAGTGTACGAGAGAATCGTACTCCCAACTAGTCAACTTCAGTCTGTTGAGCGAGCCTGACTCCCAGGAGATTTACATTGACGAGTTAGAGGTTCTGGGAGGTTTTTTAAAAATTTGGGTGTTTAAAGACGATAAATTGTGTTTTCTGTGGATTTAATGAGACCCTACATTTCTTCTGGTTCAAAACATTTTGGGTTCGAGTATTTAGTTGGTCAGAATTTTTGGCTACCGAGAGTAGAGCTGTATCGTCGGCACATAAGAGGTATTTGGGGAAATGTCGTGTGTATAGATGATGTATAGGAGAGGGGCCATTACGGAGCCCTCTGGGACGCCAGCAAGTAGGGTAAATGTGTCTGATAGGGAGTTGCATACTTTGACGGTGATTTTTCTGTCAGTGAGGTAGGAGTGTATGAGTTTGGAGATTTGGGGGGATACCTATATTCATATTCTTTTTGACTAGTCCGGCATGCCAGATTTGGTCAACGGCTTTTTGAACGTCTAAGAGAACGGCTAATGAAATTTGTTAGGAATTTACTGCCGTCACCGTTGTAGTGTGGAGGGAGGAGATTGCGTCCTGCGTGGAGTGTTGAGGTCTAACACCATGGTGGGATTAAGGGATTATATTTCTTCTTTACAAAATTCCCAGATTCTTTCCTTGAGCAGAAGCTCGAGGAGTTTCCCTAGGACTGATATGAGAGAGATGGGCCTGTATGAATTTACGGATTTGGGGTTCTTGCCTTGTTTGGGAATTAAAATGGTGGTTGCGGATTTCCAGGCAAGTGGGTAATAGAAGGGAGAGAGACAGGAGTTTAGGAGAAGGGTGAGGATGGAAAATATGGTTTCAGGAAGATGCTTTAGCGTTCTTCTGTGTATGGAATTAGGCCCAAAGGCCGTGTTTTTGCCTGCTTGACAGGCATATTGGATGTCTTGGGGGTGAATGTGAAAGTAAGGGGTTTTCGATATCCAAAAGTGGGACTGGGGCGGCAAGTGTCTAAAGAACTTTTTGTTTGGTCTCGTGTTTGAATTGTACGTCAAAGTGGGGGTTGGGTTCTGAAGGTGGCTTTAAGGTGGGTTTTGTGGGCTAGTGCTTTTTTGTCGAGGGTTGAGTGGATTATTCCATGAAATTTCATCGCCTTAGTAAGATCGATTCTCACTTTAGGCATTTGCGGTGACTGCAAGTATACTTGCACTCTCACTGCATTATTTCGCAAAAGCTTAAGGCCATTATTCTTGACTGCAGAATTTTACTTGCGTATTTTGTAGTGGAAGAAAAAATGGATGAATTGGTCGGAGTTAGTTTTGCGGGGATATTTTCATTTCTTGTTTTAATATAGGGATTCAATGGTTACCCAGAATTAATTTTATTAGCGTCATAAGGCCTTTGTTAAAAAATTAAGTAAATTAAATTTAACCTACCTCTAGAGTTACTTACTAAGTTATTTTTAAATTTATCTAATTTTTAAACCAAGATTTTCATATGTTTTTTAATAAAGAACCATGTAGCTACTTCTTAAAGGATTATTATAAGTCAAATTAGATACCTGGAAACTGGTTGCTATTACAATAATAATTCTGCGAGATAAAAAAGAATTTTTCTACTGCCTTCTTCAGTATTTGTTATTTGTCTGGGTAGATACGATTTAATAACTGATTACAATGTAATAAAAATATTATCTTTAAAATACTACAGAAAATTTCTGAATTAACCAAGAAAAACGACTTGAGTTTTTCGCGTTATCGATTTATAACATTCAGTTATGCGGCGAAATTAAGACAATTTGCATCTAAATCGTTGTTTAAATTCTAGACCGTTGACGTCTGTTATAAATATTCTGTATCGAACTCAAAAGCTGTTCGTGCACATTTGCTGTTCTATACGTCTTATCTTTATGTAATCGGGTTTTCAGCAGTGGCTGCCAAAATATAAATCTCAAATAAATATCTAACTAAGAGTGTCGATTTCCGATATATCACCATTATTATGAAGATATTTCTTTTATTTTTTTGCCTTCTTACTTTAAATATTTCGCGACCCACAGGTCGATAATCAATGGTAATATAACAAGACATTGATAATAGTCGGCTAATTTTGTTGAATCTAAATCTCGAGATTAATAATCTGATTAGAGCCCGAGAGCTTTAGCTCAAGGGCATTAATCAATTGATTATTAATGCCAAAATTATGTAAAATCAAATTGTAAAATGTTCGAGAAATTTAGCAACAACCAACAACATAAATAGCAGAATATTAATCAATGTTATATTTGGGACCGACTATTTCACCAAAGTATATTAACCGTTGAGTAGCGACAGCTGGGTAACCGAATACTAGTGCGCCGACGCGAAATAGAGAGGCGAGACGTCATCTAAAGATGTAAATAACCCCTTTCACTTTAGTCCGGCGGCTGATCTAGGAATTCGTTGTTGTGGATTTATTAGTACTCTTTTATTGTGTTTTTGTTAAAATTTTTTGGGGTTTTGTGGGTTTTTCATTATGCCAGGAAATGCATGTACTTATCGACCTTGCTCGACAAGGTCTGGTGATAACAAATCACTGTTTTCATTTCCAGAAGAATATGAGAGGTAAGTACCTTGAACTACACACTATATTTGATATTTATCAGATAATTATCTTATTTTTATTGGAACTTATTTGTGAAAATTTGATGTGATAAGGCCTATTTCGTATATTTCCTATAAAATCTACAGGATATACAGCATATGTACCAGGTATAACAATTATTATAAATGAGTTTTTTCGAAGGTTTCTTGTTTAGAAAATGGTTCGTTTTATACCTGTCATCAAATTTGACACTGACTTCTATAGTAGTGATATATATCTTTATATTTACTACATAAGTTAAATACTCATAAATATAAAACTGCCTAATGAACAAACCTTTATTATAAATGTAAACTACAAAAGAGTTTTACTTCAAATTACGTCGAGCAGTGTAAACATCACATTCAAGACCAGTTCATAATTCGAGCAGTGTTTTACTGTGTCGTTCCGTCAATAACGTCAAAAGAGAGAGAAAGAAAATTTGCACCACCCAAGATCAAAGGCACCGACGCCTTATGTCGCTACTCAACGGTTGATATACTTTGATTTCACTAGACCAAATATTGATTATTTCTCTAGAGAAATAGTCGCTGATATTTGGTCCAGGGAGATAGTCTTTAATAACTGGGAAATAAACACAAATCTCATCCTTTTTTGACTTGTATAATAAATATATATTTTTTCTTTAGTGGGTAGGTAGATATTGAACTCAAAAACCTGTTTAAATTTATATGCGCTGTTAAATAATTTCTGTCAATATGTACGCGTTTATAAGTAAATCAAGTTTGACTATTACATTTCTTTGTTAGATAAAATCTTTCATTCCACATTAATTTTATCACTTTTTTATTGCTCGACCATTATTTTTATGTTAAAAGTATTTTATGGTGAACATAAATCAGCCTTGTCTTCGTTTTCAGAAAACTATAAATTACTTTATAAGATCATAATTTTCTTCTAGCAGATACTGCAGTTGAAGTGCTATTTTGTTTCTCAGTAAAAGTTAAATTGTTTTATTTTCACAGTCGAGAATCCGCAATATTTTAATAATAGTTTTCCAGATAATGTGTATTAGTTGTTAATAAAAAGTATTTAAAAATATTTTATTATTGTTTAATAATATATTATTAAATAAGCAAGAATGTTCGCTGTTGTTAACGCGGATGAAGTTTACAGCACAAGCCGTAAACGTCGTGAAAGATCCAAGTAAATAACCATCTATATGCAAATAGATCAAATAATTTCAAGGGCTTTTACGACACTGCATCCCAAAAAAGGGTTTCCTACCTGATTCGAAAAAGGTCACAATGAAATTGCATCCCCATAACGTAAGGGTCACTTAACGTAGGCTAAGGAAATTTGGCTCTAAAATTGAGCCATAATTGCCAACTTTTGCGTTGTTTATTAAAAATTCTACAAACTTTTTTTTTATATTCAGTCAATAACATTTTCAGAAAATATTTTTTAACCCGTAAGGTTTTAAGAATATTGATTTTTTTTAGTAACTTTTGTGATTTTATTAATTAATCTAGGTATTTTGTAAATTGACTAATGGGCAATAATTCAACAACAACTACATATTTATATGTAAAATATAATGAAAACTTAGTTCTGAATGTATACGAAATTATTATAATAAAACCTAATTTACTTATTTTATGTTGATTTAAATCACTCAGCAAGTCTTCGAGAAATCTTCTTCTCCTTAAACTTCGAGTGTCAAGTTTTTTTGGGATTAGAACACTATTAATTTTTATAAAAACATTCACATTAAGGTGAATGCCACCCAAATTACTCTACACCTTATGGGATTAAAATGTCTGAGTTGAATTTTTTTTTTTTTCGTCTTTTCGTCTTCAAATTGCCCAGGCAGCACACTTTGGTATAAATTACGTGTTTTTTTTTTAGGTACTACCATACGTATGAATACGGTTGATGTACTACCAAATATATTCGTGAAAATGTCCGCTTTATGAACGTCGATTACTAAGAATTTATCCACCTACAATTAAACGTTTTTACTATACGTCTATATTAGATTTATAGTTGTAGTATATTTATACGAATCCACTTTGGTATAAAAGACGTTTTTTATGTACTACAATATACGTATGGATACCGTTGATATGCTACCCAATATATACGTGAAAATGTCCGCCCTATAAACGTATATTTTTTTATTTTTTATACGTCTAACATTACTACTTTATCTACCTTTTATTATCCTGTTTTACTATACGTCTATATTAGATTTATCTTATTTTATTAATGTGTAAAATAAGTCTACCTGATATTGTTTTAAATGTATTTCAAACACAAATTAAATAAAGTGATCAAAACAAAATTTCTAAAAGATGCCATGGAAAAATGTTAATATTTCTTAAATGACAGTTTGGATTTCATCCATAGCAGGTGTGTATACACTAGAAATAGGTATTACTCGTGTTTCTATTTTGGTTTTAATTGGCCTAAATATTTAGGAAATTTTTTTGATCACTTGTTATATGTACAGAACAATATTTTATTAAAAAAAATAAACAATAAAATACTAAAAAATAAATAAGTACTAAAAAATATACACTAAAATACTGAATAACAAACTAAACGAAACTTTTCTTTAACTAACAAAAAATATATATGAAAATTAAAATCTTAGCTTAACACTTTGGATGTGTTGTGTCCTGGACAGGCCTTAGCTAACTTAAGCCAATCTTGCATAGCACTAATCGTTCGGTCGGTTAAGTCTTTTGGTTCACCCCCATTCCTATAACCAAAATATAACTGCATTTCAGGTGAAATATTTTCTAAAAGTTCTAAAGTTAAATTTGTATTATTTTCTAGGAAATTATTGTAAATAATAGAATCAGATAAAATATTAATGTCCGAAGCCTTATTAATGTTATCTTCATGGGAATAAAAAAAAATTATTTTACTTTAAAGCGCCTTAAACTACTTTATCTACCTTTTATTATCCTGTTTTACTATACGTCTATATTAGATTTATCTTATTTTATTAATGTGTAAAATAAGTCTACCTGATATTGTTTTAAATGTATTTCAAACACAAATTAAATAAAGTGATCAAAACAAAATTTCTAAAAGATGCCATGGAAAAATGTTAATATTTCTTAAATGACAGTTTGGATTTCATCCATAGCAGGTGTGTATACACTAGAAATAGGTATTACTCGTGTTTCTATTTTGGTTTTAATTGGCCTAAATATTTAGGAAATTTTTTTGATCACTTGTTATATGTACAGAACAATATTTTATTAAAAAAAATAAACAATAAAATACTAAAAAATAAATAAGTACTAAAAAATATACACTAAAATACTGAATAACAAACTAAACGAAACTTTTCTTTAACTAACAAAAAATATATATGAAAATTAAAATCTTAGCTTAACACTTTGGATGTGTTGTGTCCTGGACAGGCCTTAGCTAACTTAAGCCAATCTTGCATAGCACTAATCGTTCGGTCGGTTAAGTCTTTTGGTTCACCCCCATTCCTATAACCAAAATATAACTGCATTTCAGGTGAAATATTTTCTAAAAGTTCTAAAGTTAAATTTGTATTATTTTCTAGGAAATTATTGTAAATAATAGAATCAGATAAAATATTAATGTCCGAAGCCTTATTAATGTTATCTTCATGGGAATAAAAAAAAATTATTTTACTTTAAAGCGCCTTAAACATTTTGTGCTATTTTTCTTAGTAGATAACGCCGAGACAGGGTTATTTTAGAAATTTTATTAAATTAAAAACAACTGACCAAAAAAAAAGGAAAATAAGTATGCTTGGAATAACTAGGTAGCCTAAAAAATATTTATAGAAATACGTATAAAAATAAGAGAAACAAAAGTAAGGTTATGTTTTGGAGTTTCTATAAGCATTTTACACACTGTAATAAAATGCAACAATTATTAAACGAGTAGCTAAATTAAAATATTAATAGAAACTTACCTATATGCTTTTAACCAATATCGTAAAAGCCAGGACGCCAAAGTAACATGCAATGCAACTGGGCACAACAACAACAACACCAACAATTTTACAAGAACTTTTTATTACATAAAAAACAATTATCGTGGTTAGCAAATAGTTAACAGAAATATTACTTATAATAGCGTGAATTGTCTGATTGATAGTGAGCGCTTCACAGCAACCAGCCACCATCAGTCAGCTGATTCCCGATCGTCTGCCGGTACGTTACTTCCCTCTCGATTCTCTGCAATACGCGCACTTTGGACCAGCCCGACTTAGCTTAAAGCACACCCCGAATCTCAATCACTGAAACGACATGGACTAGTCCATCCCACCATGGTTATTGGCGGGTTATTTAAATGTTCGGGTGTTTGAAATCGGTACAATGGGGAATTTGTTATAAATATTACAGGTAATATAATTAAAAAAATATGGTGTAATGTAAATAAATATATCTATAAGCTTTTAATTTAAATAAACCTAAATATATACATATTATTTACTTCTGTCTACTAGTTCATCGTAAACTGGTAATATGCGTTTAAGGTGACTTATATTTAAACGTAGAATAATATAGGTATATTAACTAGTATCCACAAACAAAAGCGTTTAATTTATCTGTTAAAAAACGTTAAGTATAAAAATGGTAGTTGGTAAACGTTTAAAAAATCAACCAAGACGAAATTTAAACGGTAGTTATAAACGAAGAACACATATTTTAATATTATGTAAATTTATACGAATTTAATTTAAATAAACCCAAACGTATATTGAGGCCCACTTTATATATATCGCAAACTAAAAATAGTCGTATATTGTTAACTACATTTAAACGTAGAAAAATTTACAATTATGTACCACAGGATGTATACAAAAAACGTATAATATATCTTTTAAAATACGACATGCATAATAATCGTAAACTGTAAACGTATAAGGAATCAACCAATACCAAAATTAAACGAGTATTACGTATAAAATACTGCCTGGGTGCCTACTGATACCTCATTTTCGATTTTCGTTTTACGTCTTTATTTTTCCGGAATTCTGATCCAAAAATTGAAGACGTTCACTATCATCCATTTTTTTCAAAAAGTTCCAGGAGAAATTAAACATGGTTCATTAATGATGACCTATTATATGCAAAATGGCCACTTTTATCAAGAAATTGAATTCCTCGAAAAGTGTTTAGAACCATTTAAGGAACCTTTCTGAGGATTTTCAGAAATTCAAGAAAATTTGAAAAATGGTCGTATTGTGACATGGCCAAAAAAGTGGCCAAAAATTCTGGTTAAATTCGTGAGCATTCCTCGAATGAGTACTAACAATTTTTGTTTAATAAATTTTTTTCCAATACTATCCTAAAACGCGCCTCCTGTTATTTAAAAAGTTTTGGATGATTATGACCATTTCAAAGGTAATGGTAAATATTTGACCGTATTCCAAGTACAGAGTCTTTTAGGGTCTTTGAAGATAAACATTTTATCATAAAAAAGGTTGGTAAAATTTCAATTTCACGTACTGTAGGATCACTTTCGTGCGAGAAATCTACGTTTTTGCATAAAAACCAATTTTTGGATCAGAATTCCGGAAAAATGAAGTCGTAAAACAAAAATCGAAAATGAGGATTGATAGGCAATTTCAAGACGAACACTCCAACCTCATAAGGTGTAGAGTAATTTGAGTAGCACAGTGGCGCTCCGCGCCACTGTGCAGCGTAAAAGGAAACATATTTCGAATGAAAAGATTTACAACAATTGGTGGTTCTCTGCAAAGAAGGAGAATGTAGAGAAGATAAGTCTTCTGCAATATAATAATCAACGAGATAATCGCAAAACTGCGTAACTTTTTCATTGACAGGTTTAATTTGTGTTAAATATCGTCTACATCTTCAGGATGAAGAAATGGTAATCCAAAAACAAAGGTTAAACACTTTGATATTTTCGTTTCACTCTCCTCCTTTTTTTGTTACTCTATAGCTAAGCCTAATTCCTGAATTTTTCGGTACTATGACTGCTCTAAGTGAAAGCGACAACCTCGTAGACTTGCTTCTGGGAACGCCATGTAGATGCTTTCATGAATCTGTTGTTATCATTTTTGGCGAAACAAGGTGATTAAGTTTGACACACTCCTCTATTATATACTTAAAAACAAGATTGTATGATAAGAAATGTTTTATTAGGAAGGAGACAAAAAACTAATCTGATCATTTTTAAGACCATGAATTGTAAACACCTAGTAAAAAAACGGGGACAATATTCAGATGAACCATCAACAAACCGACAAGAAAAAGATGACAGAAAATGAAGGTTTGATAAACACGAAAATATGACAATATTATTTTCTTTGTCATTTTCTGATTGGTTAAAATAGGAGACGACTCAATTGCCATATGAAAATCGGAAATATTTTTAGGAGTTTTAAGAAGAAGAGAAGATCTAGCATTGTATTTATTTTGCCTCAATCTTACAATGTCCTTTGTGGTTAAGGTCTCGACTGCAGAATTTTTAATTTCGTTTCTAATGAGTTTTAAGGGTTTTTCACAAATGTCCTCCACAGCTTTAGGCTTAACTGAATTACTCACCAGATGTCTGTTAAAAATTTTATCGGATAACTTTTTATGATTGTAATCCAAAACTGATTGCACTATTGTATCGTCAGATCCTTGGTTTTTACAAATACCTTACATGTTCGTTTACTGCATTGCCATCGTTTTACTGGTTTTATTGGCCAACATTTTTTGAAAACTGAATGTATAGCCATGAATTTTCAATAATGACACGCTTCTCTTACTTAAACAAAATGTTGCTTCCATTATTAAAAACTGCACAAAAAAACCAACACAAAGACATCAACACAAGGACAAAGACGAACTAAAATTAATAATATTTGGCGATAGTATACTGGTCTTTCCTTGGCATTTTTAAAATCCCACCTCATAGATAAAATCTGTTTATACCTGGAACTAAGGCTAATTAAAAGTCCATTTGGTAATTTAAGTTAGTTTTATCCAAAAAACCTCATCACAACAATTACTACTATGTTAATTTTTACTGGAATGATCAGTATATAAAAGTATGTCTTCTAATAATTCTGTTATATGTATGTCCAATTTTCTAACATTTTTCTGGTAAGGATTCAATAAAGTACCTTTTATGTATGTTTCTTTTACTTTGTAGGTAGGTAGGGGACGAAAGGGCACGTTGTTACCTATTTCTTCTTAGAATTTTTTTACTACTAGTTTTTTTAAATTTCATTTTACAAAAACGGCAATATAATAAAGGCACCTTTAGTTACTATTAGGAAAAAAAGTATCCTCCTAATTATTACTATAAAGTTGTAAAAATAAAAACGGTAGTCGAAGCCAATTGTAACACTGTTCCCCATTAGTGGGGCACCTTGTTACATATGATGGGGACACACTGTTACAGGTTATAAATTTACTAAAAATTTAGATATTAATAATGTTTTATTTATAAAGTTAAGTTATTAAGTTAAGTTTAAAAAAAGAAATTGAAAATGTTAACATAAAATACAAAATTAAAATGAAAATAACTATTTAAGTCCGTTATAGTAGTGATGTAGATCTACAGTATAAACCAACATTTCAGACGTTCTGGCCGTACCTCCAGAGGCTTCTGCGTTTGGTAATTTAGCTATGACCTTTGAAGTTTCAAAACAATAAATGTCTTCAGTTTCAATAAATTTAAATTTAGGAAACAGCCGCCTGATGTACTGAACATTAATTTCTGAATTAAATTTTGTTAAAATTTTACCTTTTTAACCTCCCCCTTTATTTCTATTCACATATTTTCTTGCAAGGGGTACATTTCAGTAAGTAATTTCTTCCCACAAAAAACCAACGTGCATGTTTAAGGACTAGGTTAAGTTGTGTGTTTTCACATCTGTCATTTTCTTCTTTTCTTCTTCTTTTATTTTTCAGTTGCTTCACAACAGTTAACCCAGTCATTTCTTCTTCTTTCTTATTTTATCCTACAACATCACATATACTTGGTGATTGGTTCATGGCCCAAATCTTATATAATAAATAATAAATATTTCTTCACTCATAGTTTACATCTTATTACCTATACCCTGTCATAAGTTTATCCAAGAATTTTTCGTTAGTACTTACCACCACCTGTAGAGGCCTTAACTTGACAGGTCTCCTTTCAAAAATGTTAGATTTTTATAAAAAACAGCAATGTTGCTTAAAATAGGCCTTATATTTTAATCTGTTTAATGTATGTAATTTGTTTTTGTATAGTCTTGAATATTTTTAAAATTTTTAACTGTTTATATCGACTAATATTTGTTTTTCAAATATTTTTAACTTTTTATAACTTGTAACATTGTTTTGTGTTACAATTTATTTCATCCCCCACGTTTTGATGAAATTTGTCTGTAGTATTCCCTAGTGGATGGAGAGTATGGTGAGTTTTTCTATTTTTTACTATTTTATATATTGTGGGCTCAAAGTCAACACACCTTACACCACATATTCTCCTTTCCACTAGGCGAGCCTGAAGATGAAGTGATGATACTTCGAAACCGGTCGCACTCAATGTTTTGTTGAATAATTAAACATTGACTTTCCTTGTGAGATATAAAGGACTTTTTCTCCCCCCCTTCACCTTAAAAAAAAAAAAAAAAATTTACCTATTGACATAACATTATTGTTGCCTTTTATTTTTCCCTCATTAATCAGGACATAATCTCCAACGGCAATTTTCTCCACATTAGTATCTAGCCCATCCTCACTAACAAAAGCGTCAATGCTAGCATTGCTATTGGCAACAGAGATTGATCCATCCTCTGATTCTGGATGTAGTGTCTTCTTTTATTCTTTTTGCTAGTTTCTGTTTGCCTTTTCCTTTAAATTCGTTTTATTTTACTGGCTTTGTGTTCCTTAAATATTCTACGATTTGATCCTTAACAGGAGTATCAGTAAGAATTTGGCTTTTTATTTTTCTATTATTCTGCCTAGTTTCCTTTCTAGCACCGGCCTTCGGGTACGGTCGCACCTCAACGGGTGATACGAAACTTGCTTTAGAAAACTGTTTTGGTGGAGGTGGAGGTAAATGGAGTCCACAATATTGGTGCTTGTCGTGAAGTTGAAGGCACTGGTGCCGGTTGTGCAGCTGGTGGAGGTGAATGTTTTACAGTCCGTAATGTTGGTGTTTGTGGCGACGGTTGTGCAGCTGGTAGTGGAAGCTTTTCGAGTGAATTCAAATTTTCTTGAGGTCTGTCTGTAACTGATTAACAAAGAAAGTCATCATCGCTGAAGATACTTCTATTTAGAGGAGAAATTCCAGTACACTTAAATCCATTAATTATATTGTTAGGTGTGAATGCCCTTGGGTAGGCTATTCCCAGTAACCCAGCAATTTCGTCTATCGTAATGGTTTTTCCAGCATTCATAACCATCCAATCGTTGCACGCCATGTTAAAGTTGGTCTTGAGTGAACAAACTTCAGGGGGTGGTTCTGCATGAAAAAATAATGACAATTTGCTATATAAACGTATGTCTGAAAATGCTTCGTTTTCCGAATACAGAGTGTTAAAATTTTTCTTAAAAACTGATGATTTACTTATTGCTCTGAATCCCGTCGAGAGATGCAAATGAAATTTGGTGGGCTTTAAGAGGTAGTTATTTCAAATTAAAAATCACTTTTGAGTTCCTCGTTTAATCTGTGACAAAAAATCTTTTCGTATGGGGCACCGTTTTTATACAAAAAAATAAAACATCTTAACGCGTATTTTTCATTTCTTTAAACATTATCAAGAACTATCTAATACAATAACATTAAACTAGAACAATAACAGAAAATAACACTAATAACAAAGCTACAAGAAATGCTGAAAATGACCTCCCTCAGACGTGAGACAAGATTCAACTCTTCGCCGCATTGATTGTCGTATTCGCGCAAATTGTCCTGGTGTATTTCTTATTGTCTCACAGTGGGCTATAATTCGGTTCCTCAGGTCTCCGACATTTTCGACGGGAGTGGAATAAACTAGTGACTTAAGAAAACCACAAATGCAAAAATCCAGAAGATTTAAATCCGGCGATCGAGCAGGCCAATGTTGCGTACCTCCCCTACCTATCCAACGATTTGCATATACTGCATCTAAGTGATTTCATACGTCAATGCTAAAATGGGCTGGTGCACCATCATGCATGAACCATAAGTTTTGTCTCAGCTGTAGAGGAATTTCTTCAAGAAGAACAGGTAACTTTTCCTGTAGGAAATTAAGGTAAGTCGTTGTGGGAGGAAATATGGACCGATTAAATGATCATCAATTACCCCAATCCATACATTTACCGAAAACTGATGCTGAAAATAAGCTTCAAAGATTCCATGTGGATTTTCCACAGCCCATAAGTGATTGTTATGGAAATTTCGTATAGACTCTCGACCAAAATTAGCTTCGTCAGTAAACAAAACTCTATTTAAAAAATTAGGAATTTGAGCGATTTGATGAAGAATCCATTGGCAAAAAAATAGGCGCGGAAGAAAGTCTCTAGGTAGTAGAGCTTGCAAACGTTGAATATGAAACGGATACAACTGCTGTTCTTTTAGAATTCTAAATACAGTGAAATTGCTTACGTTTAATATGTTGGCAATTTTTCGAGTACTTGTTTCCGGTGACTCCGCAATTAACTCGAGAACTGCTTCTTCTAGTTGCACAGTTCGTACTTCTCGAGGGCGCCCGCAGTCAGCCGTTTGTTTCTTAAATGTACCATTTTCGCGCAAACGTTGGTGAAGGCGAGCAAATATTGTGTGATGGGGTACCCTACGTCCTGGATACAACTCAGCATACAATCGTCGAGCTTGCCGACCATTTCCATTACTTCGACCATAGACAAAATGCATGTCTGACAATTCCACGTTTGTATAATTTTCCATTGTTTTCGATAAAAGAAAAGTTAATTACTTATTAACATCAATGTTATACCAAACTAAAAGCTTAATAATGAAGAAACGCTAATTTGACATTTCGTTAAACTATTCGTATTTAACAGAATATTGACAATAGCCTACTAGTACTAGCGTCGCTATTAGATAATAATGTATTAAAGAAATGGAAAATACGCGTTAAGATATTTTATTTTTTTGCATATAAACGGCGCCCTACACGAAAAAAAGGCCAGATATATTTTTGTGACAAATTTAATGAGAAATTCAAAAATGATTTTTAATTTGAAATATATTAGTGGCGTACCATTTTTTTCTTTAAATGAATTGAGATCATTACCCGTATGCACACCAATGATGAACATAAAATTCTTAATTGCATGTCAAAAAATGCGGAATGACTACCTCTTAAAATCCACCAAATTTCATTTGTATATCTTGACCGGTTTCAGAGCAATAAACAAATCGTCAGTTTTTAAGAAAAACTTTAACACCCCGTATTCGGAAAACGAAGCATTTTCAGACATACGTTTATATAGCAAACTGTCATTATTTTTTCATGCTGAATCACCCCTTGAAGTTTGTCGCACTTATTTACTAACACCCTGTATACAGTTTTGTCTAGTGGCTGGGGTTTACCGCTAGTATGAGGAGGCAGAGTTAGGAGGATAATTCAGTTATTTTTACAAAATTCAAAAGAGCTTATTGTTATATATGATTCGTGGTTGTCAAATATGAGTAGTATTGGGGACTCTGGTGTACTTTTTACAACTCCATGAAAGTGTTTTAATATATCAATAAACACTTCGCCATTTACCCAACCACTTTTTGCAGCACCGCCTGCAGTTGCTGGAGGGGCCCCTGTGAGCATTCTATCTTTAAAATGTACTCTTGGAAATATTAGATATGGAGGCACTGAATTTCCTATAGCGTTTATAAAACAGCATGCTGTCACCAAGACGCCTCGTTCACCGGACGTAACCTGACCAATCTGCTTGAGACCCTTTTGTCCAATAATATTAGGTGGATTGTGGACTGTCTTCAATGCCGTTTCGTCTAGGTTATAAATGTTCTGTAGAAGAGGGCCCGTAGGAAATTTATTGTATGCTCTAGATAAGTTATTAAAAAATTCCTCAACATTAGTTCGATTAAAACTCGTTGCACGACCCAAACTAGTAGGTTCTGGTTTTCTTATTGATAAATCCTTATACCGCTTCAAATAACCACTAAGCCAATCAACACCTGCTTGCTGATTTTTGTCCCATGTAGATGGATATTTTAAATTATTTTGTTTAGCCAATTCAAATGCCAACGTCATAACATGTTTTCTTGTTAACTCATGGTGCATGCGACATGCTATTAGAAGATAATTTCTCAAATCATCTTCCAGTTCCTTGGGAAACACTTGATTTGTATTATATTTAGGCGTGAATCGGAAATGTAAGCGCTCTTCTTGAGAACTATTCCTATATTTGACAACATAACTTTTGCAGCTTTTCATACAGGCACTTGATTATTGATAACGTTTAGTACGGGAGTTTTCATAGTCACTTCATCATAATCGTCGATTTTTCGCGGTTCTTTTCTATTTCGCACCATCATAGAAAGTTTCTGGAACAACAATTTTAAATTAAACTTATTGCTTTGCTATAAGGGACACAGTATTACATGTAACACTGTAAGTACGTATACACCGAAGAATCAAGCAGAACTAACGTTGTCGGCAATACCAATGTTCTATTGCCAATAGGAAGGGAGTGGTATTGATAGTAACACTGTTCCCCGTGTAACACCGTGCACCCTCTTCCCCTACCTACTTTCAAAAATAACATTTGACAACACTGGTTAAATTTTCGTAGAATTTTAGTAGTAATAAAATTTGCACCGCGGATGCAGTTTCGTTGTATCCGGGATGCAGTTTCGTTGTTAAAAATTCTACCTGACCGATTTGGGATTCAGTTTCGAATGTCCGTTTCATGTAACTAAACAAACCATAACCTCGAATTTAACGTTTACAGCCAGCTTTCTGCACGTTCATAACTAAAGATTTAGCATTAAGCGATATAAATATTTAACTCATGACAAAAATCATATTTTTGACTTAAATTCTTTAAAGATTTAGTTGATTTAAATATATGACCAAAATAGCGCCATTAAATGAAGTTTCATAAATGAAACTCATTTTCATTTGCCAACGTTTTGCAATAGTAAGTTGCATCAACTGCGAATTATTTTTATGAAATAAATTAAATGGCTTGTGTTATTTTCTGGTTATGCTCCAAATGTATAATTAATTTAATAATGAAATTTAATATTAACAGAGAAACAACAAAAAAACTGTTAAGTTAGGATTTGTTTTCTATGAACCCGCAATTGTAGACGAAGGAAAATTGGAAAAAATTAATTACTCTGGCGGTCTGGCGGGTATGATGTTGGTACGGTATACCAAAGATCGTCGGTTCAATTCTCACCTGGAGCTTTTTCAATTTTTTTTTAAGTCTGTTTCCACTTTTTGCTGTTTGAGGATTGATGTCTTTTACTTTTATCTTCGTTTAAGTTTAACACCAATATTTATTTCTATAAAAACAGTAATGAAAATACGAGTCTCTTATAATTTTTATACGCAATTTGTTATAAATTACTTCATTATCACTATCAAACAATGATACACACTAACGAAAAGTGACTTTAAATATTCAATAATTTGTATCTCTAATTAGATTGTTGTATTATCATTAATTTCTTAAAAAAAAAAAACTACTACTGGTAGTAAAATTGCATTGGGAAAGTTAAAAATGTTAAAGGATACATTAGTAATCGTGTATAAATACGAACTAGACGTGGATGTTCAATGTAGTAAAACAACCTTAATCTTTAGAAGAAGAAAAAACGAGTTAAACCGTAGACAAACATTGATATGCTATATCTAGAGGTAGTTTAGTCTTGCTTCTGTATAAGGAAAAACAAACGATTGCGTTGACGTAATAAATTCACTGCTTATAAGTAAAATTGCGAAGATCAAAACTGACACTGAAGAGCGAGGTCAATATCAATCTTGTTCGTTTAAAAAACGATTGACTTGTAAGATCGAAGTTATTTATTGAGTATTTATTCTATAGTATGTTCCGTGTTTTGTCAATAATTCTGTTTCATATTGATATGAGTTTAATTTATCTTGACAATTATTATTATTATTATTATTATTATTATATTTTATAATACAGTTTTAGGATTATTTTTCGCTCTTCTTAGAGAAAACGAATTAGAAAATAGCCACGAATTATCGAACCGAAATTATGAAACATACTATTTTTTTTGTAAAAATAAAACTAGCTTTACATAACTAAAGCGGATACATATGGGCAGACTTTTACTACCTAATGACTAATGCATAATTTCGTAGGGAGATCAGGGATTTTTTAATTTCATATTTTCAAAATTGTAATTTCTTTCTGTCGAGCTTAACTAGTTTTCCATTATATTTCTCCTTAAATTTTAATGTAATATTTGTGTTTTGTCAATTCAGCAATAATAACAGTCTAAAAATGGCTGTTATAATTTTCAAAATAACCCTGTTTAAAAAATTTGACTGCAAGAAAAATCATAATTTTTTTTGAATATTTAAGATTGTTTATTCTACTACATGTACAATCTCTTTATATTCATCTGAACTAGTTATTCTTCATCTAACTAATGATGTCTTAACTAGGAATAAACTGATCATAGAATTGGCTCCATAGATAGCAATGTCAAGGTTGATCTTTGTTAAGACCTTCGACTGTCATTCCATATTAGAGTTTCTGTAAGTTCAATTAATGTAGTAACATATATAGGGAAGTATTTATTTTTCATCCTCCCAATATGGTTGTAATGATCACTTTTTATGTTTCTTTATTTTTGTATTAAGATAATTATATGTCAGATCATGAAAATTCTTATAGCAATAATTCTTGTAAAATGTTTCCCTTGATTTGATTAAAGTCAGAACAGCTTATTAAAATTTAATCCACTTAAACCAATATTATGATTTTTATAGCAGACGGCACAGATAAATTTTACTATTTCACAATTAAATATCAGTATTAATAATATATATATATATATATAATTCACAAAGACGCCGCCGACATTCAGATTAGAAAATGCAGTTGTCAAACTACAAAAAAGTGATGCGTTCATTTCTATTACAGCTTAACGACTGTGTATGTTTAGCACAAAGTACCCTTGGAGCAAATATCCTGGAAGCTAGTATCAAATAAATATTTTATGCCTGGCATCGCTGTACGACGAGAATCTGTCGGCTCGATTAATTGTAACAGCTTAATTTTAGCGCCTCCTTTTCGTTGAATCGAGCCTTTCTCAAATTTCTATTTGTGGTAACCCACGATAGCCCGTAAAAATGCACATACACTTGAACTGGGATATCCAATAGTAATTCTATGATTTTATTCCACTTATGTTCTAATTAGTTATTCGGCACACTTCTATGTGTCATCTCCGTATTGATTGAGCACAGATGGACAATGTTTGTTTATCCAGTGTTGTACTCACGTTACTGTATGGATTTTTGGTTTATAAAAAATGGCTTTTTGGAGGCTCTTTCAAAGTGATGAAAATAATGTAATCCCTGAAGGTATGTAAATAATTCTAATTCTAATTGAATATTTTATGTTAAATAAATTAAATAAATAGGATTAGTTGCACCTCAAAAACGTCTAAATTGATATTTAAATACCCACATAATTATAAAATTTAAACAGTTCAAAGTTGGCTTTGGCAGTTTACATTATTGTTTACCTCTACCAAGATAGTGGGTGGGTTCTATAGGTCCAATCGCCGCACAACCAGGATTGTCGTCCAAGAAGTTTTCCAGCACCCGTCGTTTGGGGTTGTGCACTACGCTGTTCCAGTCCGGTAATTTCGCACTGAGGTATCCGATAATTATTCCTTCCATGTCCGGTGGAAGGATTGTTCGTAGGTCTTCGTGGTGTAGGACAGACTGCGGTCTTACGTAGGCCGACGATACTCTTAGATCCCGTGAGAGGTTCTAATGACAACCGTGATGGATTCCATGGACCTCAGGTTATCCGACGTTGGGATTAGATGATGGTCGATCTCCTTTTTGATAAGGATGGCAGTTCCTCCTGAAATGTTAGTGAAGTCGTTCCTGTAGACGTAGTATCCAGGCCACTTTAGGTTAGGGGAACCGTAACCTTAGTTTCCTGAAGTGCAAGAACGTCTAGTTTCTTCCTCTCTAATAATTCCCCCATGGTATTGATATGGGTTCTAATCCCTCCGGAAATCCATGAGCCTATCTTGAGCTGTTGTGGTCTAATTGGTGGTGTATTACACATTTCGTTGCTACTTGAACTGCATCACGACCATTTACAATGACTGTACAAAAGAATATTGTATTTACTTTATGGCTGCTGCGAAAGCTAGCTGTTGCATTCCATGATTAATGCTTTGCTGCGTCTCGTTGGTGGTGGTTTGGGAGTATGTTCTCCCTTCGACAACTTTTGCTGGTCGTAATGCAGGTCTAGGAGCAGATCGAGCTGTGGCTGCGGATTGAGAGCAGTAGTTAGCCCTAGCTTTGAGCATGCTCGGGCATCCTCTGTAGTTTGCGGGATGTACTTCTCCGCAGTTTGCACAGGTTGGTTTGTCCTGGTTGATGTGTTTGATACATTCAGATGCACCCTGACTACGATCCCTGCGCATCTTGCTACTTTTAGTATTTCCTCTTCTTTTCCAATGCTGATGTCTACCAGGTACAGTGGAAGTTATTGCTTCGTGCGTCTGGCTCTCATTTGTTGAACTTTTATTGGATTGAATCCTTGATCTGTTAGCTCATTCTTAATAATCTCAAGTTCAGTGTCTTCGGGGATCCCTCTGATCACTGTATTGAAAAGTTTGTCTTCCTTAACAAGAAAGAGTGAAATTTTTCGTCCATTTCCTTCCCAGTTTCCCTTACAAATCTGACAAAACCACTAGAAAAGTGCTTTATTCTTTGGGTTTCAAATAGAAGACTGCATATTAGGGAATCTTAAAGAATTATGATTTTACGTAATCAATACCTCACTAGAATAGATTAAGCTCGTCGGCAAGATAGATTCAATGTGTATTTTGATGAGACTTGGTACGACACTCATGATATTGTGAAAACAGGATGTAGTTATCAATTTAAATACATTTTCTCTTTAAAGCGCAACATACAACTAATTACGTCAGTGTATGGATTGCCGGTAAACGTGTTTTTATACGAATCCCTTTCTTGTGCCGAAAAAGGATGAATATCTTTGCCTCTAACCCATCCATTTTATATTATCTTTTTCTGAAATTACCTCTTTCCTTATTGCAGTTTTTATTGGTACCATATTTTTCATATCAAATTGTTTCAAAATCGTTTAAAACATGTCAAAGACGGTCGTCCTGTGTTCGCGAATCCAGGTGTTCATTATGGGCATCTGTAAATAAACGTCTACATGACAATAATCGCGTTCACCAAGTTGCATCTTTGCGAAACCTCTCAAGGCCAACGAGTGTGATATGTCTGATAAGAATTTTTAGGGAGTTATTCGCTGTGTGCATTTGGCTTGGAGGAGATAGATTGAGCTATCGCAGCGCCTATGGTGGCAGGAGTCGGCGATTGTCCACATCATCGTAGTAGCGCGGCAGCGTGTTGATATACTCAATAAGGACTGCGACATGCTTGCATTTCGAACTATTTCCGTAAACGTAATTACAAGAAACTGACAGAATTCGCCGAGTTGCATCAAGATGAAATAATATTAGAAAACATGCGATTATTTTTATTATTGTCAATAATAAATGGATTTCAACACAATTTTTATCTTACATGCAATTCTACAAGATATTCTTTTTTCGTGACAGACGTTTGTCTAATGACACCAGCTCGGATAAAAAGGCCAACACCTGACTCTCTGTGCTCTTCGACATTTATGACATGCCCAGCTTCTACCAAATCTTTACCTTTTCTTGGCGTTTCAGGCTGAAAGTTTATGTCATGAGATATTTTCTCAAATCCAGTGTACAAGTTGACACTCATGACAAAAATGTAGCATCTAAAAATACAGACAAATTACATTGATTTATGACATTCAAAACGCAGATACTTCGTATGCATAACCTCCAAATATTGTTATGTCATTTACTTACTTTTTGTGCGACAGAAACAATTTTTGTAAGTCTATCAACTAACAGCGAACACAAAACTTGTTGCAACACTTAATTGTTGAAAAAGAATTTTCAAGTTCAACTGTTGAGTGTGAGGTGTATAGCAAGTATGCGTGAATGCATGAGGAGAACTGTCGCTATCCCGTCACCAGAGAGCGCTACCAGTCTTGCACACAGCGAATATTATCTTCAGTGCAAGTAGGTGAATCATGTAGGTCACTGGTTGCGAGTATCGAAGCAAGTTGCTCAACGGTTGTGGATGGTGGGCTACGTCGCCAACTGCTTGAGGGTGTTGGGTCACGTTGTCGACTAGTTGATGGTGTTGTCTCTTGTTGGTTATCAGTGGAAGGAGTTACCACACGTTGCTCACCAATAGAAGAATTTAACTCTAGGTGTAGACTAGTAGAAAGAGTGGATGGTGTATTGGAAGCTGTAGGCGTGTCAGAAATACGAAAATAGTGTTCTAGAATAATGTTGAGGTTAAAAGAGTATATCCCATAGGCCTCAAAACCAGATGTAGAATTCGAAGCGGTTGCTGCACGACCCGAAGCAGCTCCAATTATCTTACCAGCTTGGTACCTGATAACCTTTCTTTCTTTGTTGGATAATATCCAATGATGAAGTTCACTAGAAGTTCACTAGTTCACTAGAAGTTCACTAGAAGTTCACTAGAAGTTCACTAGAAGTTCACTAGAAGTTCACTAGAAGTTCACTAGAAGTTCACTAGAAGTTCACTAGAAGTTCACTAGAAGTTCACTAGAAGTTCACTAGAAGTTCACTAGAAGTTCACTAGAAGTTCACTAGAAGTTCACTAGAAGTTCACTAGAAGTTCACTAGAAGTTCACTAGAAGTTCACTAGAAGTTCACTAGAAGTTCACTAGAAGTTCACTAGAAGTTCACTAGAAGTTCACTAGAAGTTCACTAGAAGTTCACTAGAAGTTCACTAGAAGTTCACTAGAAGTTCACTAGAAGTTCACTAGAAGTTCACTAGAAGTTCACTAGAAGTTCACTAGAAGTTCACTAGAAGTTCACTAGAAGTTCACTAGAAGTTCACTAGAAGTTCACTAGAAGTTCACTAGAAGTTCACTAGAAGTTCACTAGAAGTTCACTAGAAGTTCACTAGAAGTTCACTAGAAGTTCACTAGAAGTTCACTAGAAGTTCACTAGAAGTTCACTAGAAGTTCACTAGAAGTTCACTAGAAGTTCACTAGAAGTTCACTAGAAGTTCACTAGAAGTTCACTAGAAGTTCACTAGAAGTTCAGTAGAAGTTCACTAGAAGTTCACTAGAAGTTCACTAGAAGTTCACTAGAAGTTCACTAGAAATTCACTAGAAGTCCATTGAAGTCCATGTGTTGAATGACTCGGTAGACTCGTCATTATCAGCTGTCGATTGTAACATGTCCATGTCGTTAGTGTGAGACCTATGTCCATCCAAGAGTAATAAAACCTTTCCTTGGGGCTTTCGCCGAATGAAATGTTCAGTTAACCATTTTAGGAACAATTCTGAATTTATGCACGCAGATTTTTTGTTCATGTAAACATTTGAGTCTGGAGGTAACTCATCCACAAATTCAGCCTTTCTATTGACACCTTTTATTACAAGAACTGGAGGCAAAAAAATGTCCTCAGCATTGTTACAGGGAATTATGGAAATGGTTTCCCCTTTCTCGCCAGATGTTACTTTTTGTACTAACTTACTACCTTTGGTGGCAATATCTTTCCCTGGCTTATTATTCATGTGTACTCCACTCTCATCCATATTAAAGATATGGCCCGATTTTCCAGAAAGGTTTTTTTCTTCAAGGGTTGTTTGTAGAAGTTTAAAAAAATCGTCTATTTTTTCTCTATTAAATCCTAATGCTCGTGCACGTGACATTCCCTCCGCTTGCCTGACGCTGGGATTCGTATGTCGTTCTAAAAAGCTCTTCAGCCACTGCTTCCCTGCCATATCTTTCATGGTATCGAAGTTATGCTTGACATTGAATTTTTTAAGCCATTCTTCTGATATCCACACGTATGCAAGGAAATTCAGATTTTTCTAATTTTTGTATATGGCGAACCAGTTTTTCTTCATTTTCGTAACCGAAGAGAGGAGTCTTTCCAAGACCACGTTTCGTAAACTCATTTTTTTGGATGCGTCTTTGAAGTGTACGGAGTGGAATACCATAAGTCCGAGCTGTTTCATTCAAACCCATTGTCCCTGCACCAACAGCGTCTGCAGCATTTTTTAACGCCTGTTCTATTCAGTTTGTTCTTTCAGGAGCTCCCCGTTTTCGTATGTAACGTCTCGGCATCCTGTAATAAAAAAATAAATTATTAAGTACTAAAGAACATGACTGCACTTACAAAATACGAGCAAAGTCATCTATCCGTACCCGTACAAAACCATTTGGGCATCTATCCGGGCGCTGAACTGGGGCAACTGTACTTTTTGGTACGGATAGATGCCTCGCTTCGATTTTATAACCTCTTAGAGAATTAGGTTTAGATAATCCTGTATTTCACAAATTTAAAAGGTATTTTAACAAAACAAATGGAAAAACATCATCTCACCTCAAAGATTCTTCGTAATCTAGCAGGCTACTCGAACTGTAAAAAAAAATCACTAATTTTTACACAATGTAATTTTATAATTCCTGATAAAACGGGCATGCACGTTTCACCAAGGTCACTTTGATACTGAGACGTGAAGGTGTTCGGGGCACTACAGGTTGCCAGATGATTTCGACATGGAGTTATGCAAAGAGAGGCAAGTATACCACCGGGGCAACTATCCGTACTTTACCCTATGTATATCTTTCTTTTGAACGGCACAAAACATCAGATCAGTTTGTACTTTGCTAGAAGTCAGACGGGTTTCACTAGAAACACCATGATAGTTTTGTTATATATTACCTAGTTCTCTGGGCAAAGAAAATAATAATAAATTAAATAAAATGTGAACCCTAATGCCTTTAGGTAGTTTTTAAATAAAAGTTTAGTGTAAATATGTACAAATTTAAAAGTTGTCGGACAGCGTTTTACCACAATAAATTGTTTTTTACGAAGTTGTTGGAATTGTTTTATCCGTATGGAGATGGTTGCAGCTAGCACTGAAAGGAGACAGTCCACTTGGTAAGCGAGCCTTATGGCCGTACTTATAATTTGTGATCAACTTTTAGTAACCTACAAATTCAACGATAATGTTCATACTAACAACAAAAGCTTTTTGAGAGGCTGCTTTCGCAGTAATTAATGCATAAATGTCTACATTATATTTAAGTACAAAATTTTTATTCCGTATTTAGATATTCATATTCATTCATAAATTCCTACGATGTTTTCTATTTTCATAGAAAGACATTTACATATTCTATTTTAAGGTAAGTTTTTCATTGACTACGTGATAAAATTCTGCCAATCGACGAACTTATGATGTTCATAAAAACATCTATAATGTCGATAATGGAATGAAGCAATCCATTAAGCTGTCATAGGGTTAAAAACGAGGTTAAAAACTATAAACTTGTGAAAGTAGAAATGATTAATTCTAAATACATGAAATAATAATAGTAAAAGTAACTCACAGAAATAAAGGTACCTGAATTACGAGTAATATTTAGATTATAAGTTTTGTTTTATTATATAGGGTGTCTGTAAAAGGTCTTTACAAAAACATAACATATATTCCTTAGACCAAAATAAGTCGATTTAAGTAAAATTACCTTTGTACAAAGTTGCTTCGTTTGGGCTCCAGAGGGCCTTGAAGTTACAATTTTTAAATCGTTTTTCCCATATAAATTTAAAACGGCATATGCGATTTTGTGAAATTTGGTATATTGGTAGAGTTTTATTTGGCAAAAAAAATGATATTAAAATGTTGTCCGATAATAATACATAGGCGTAGAACTTGATTTTTTAAATAACAGCACCTTTAAAAATTCTACGCCAATGAAAGAAAAGGAGTTTGAGTATGAAATTTAGATTGCGCAACTCATTTACTTTAAAAAAGGTACTCTTCATAAGACTCGATTACTCTCATGGTTTTCGCTAAATTTCTGTTTTAATAATTTAGAGTGTATAGGTTTCACAAAAATATTTATTTACAACATAATCAAAATAGAGATTTTACAAAAATTGTTCAAAATGTTCACCATTTTCACGCATACAAAGATTTATACGTCGAAGAAAATTAAAATGTATCCTTTCCATAACTTCTTCATCACCTCTAAGATTGTTTATTGCATCTTGAATACTTTGCCAGAGTTGTTCCTTATTTTCTACAGGTTCCCTGTAAACTGTGGATTTCAGATGTCCCCATAAAAAGTAATCCATCGGTGTTAGGTCTGGGGAACGTGGTGACCAGTTTACAGGTGCGTCATTACCTCTGCCTATCCATTTGTGTGGATATTGTTCATTCAAGTGGTTTCTAACGTTTAAAGACAAATGTGGTAGAGCTCCATCTTGCATAAACCACATATCTCTCCGAAGTTGGAGAGGTAAATCTTCTAACAATTCTGGCAACGTATTTTGTAGAAAATCCAAATAATTTTCTTCAGTTAATCTTCGTGGAAGTATGACAGGACCAACAATGAAATTACCAGTTATTCCAGCCCACACATTAATTTTGAATTCGTGCTGAAAATGGTTTACCTTTATTGCATGCGGATTTTCAACGGCATAAACATGTTCATTATGGGTATTAGTTATACCTCTTCTTGTAAAACCCGCTTCATCGGTAAAGAGAACCTTCTTGACAAAGTTTGGATCTCTTTCTCTTTGCATATTAACAAATCGACAAAAACCCAAACGAATTTGAGGATCATGGAATAATAATTCTTGTATTGGCTTCTTATGGTATGGATATAGCAATTGTTCTCTAAGCACTTTATAAACGACATCTTTACTTACTCCTGCCTAGTTCCCTTCCAATTCGTCTGGTGCTTAATTCTGGATCTTCTTCAACACGTTCTAAAATGTCTTCTTCAACTTCAGGAATCCTTACAAAACGTTCTCTTCCATTATCAACAGTGTTGGGAGCAAAGGAACCGGTCTCCCGAAGACGTCTCTCAACAGCAGCAAAAGTTGGGTACACGACGATTTGGAAACCTTTCACCCTGACACTCTCTCGACCATTTCCTTCACAAAATCCTAATGTCAGTAACATATCGGTATATTCTACATTGGTATATTGTACAGCCATATTAATAAACCACGCATTTGTTTTTTTAATTATATTGAGTCAGATAGTACACTTTCAATCGTTATAAATCGTTATAAATATATATAAATCGTTAAAACTTGACAATATTTTTATTTAGATTAAACTATGGAAACCAACAATAAATGTTTTTGTATACGTATTGCAGGCAAATAATTAATATTCCTCAAAAAATCGTACATGGCAAGAATCGAGTATTTTTGTTAAAAGTCTCGATTGGAGGTGTTGAAAAAGATATGAAAAAAGTACATTTTTATGTTTTTCATCGTATAAAATTTTGTCCGATAATAATACATAGGCGTAGAACTTGATTTTTTAAATAATTGCACCTTTAAAATTTCTACGCCAATGGCAAAAAAGGGGTTTGAGTATGAAATTTGGATTGAGTACTCATTTACTACAAAAAGTACCCTTGATAACACTCGATTTACTCTCATGGTTTTGACAAAGTTTGTATTTTAATAATTATTGTTTATGTTTTAAAATTACTAAAATGCAAATTTCGTCAAAACCATGAGAGTAATCGAGTCTTATCAAGAGTAACTTTTTTAAAGTAAATGAGTTGTGCAATTTAAATTTCATACTCAAATTCCTTTTCTTCCATTGGCGTAGAATTTTTAAAGGTGCAATTATTTAAAAAATCAAGTTCTACGCCTATTATTATCGGACGAAATTTTAATACCATTTTTTTGCCACATGAAACTCTAAATATACCAAATTTCAGCAAAATCGCATATGCCGTTTTAAATTTATATGGGAAAAACGATTTAAAAATTGTAACTTCAAGGCCCTCTGGATCCCAAACGAAGCAACTTTGTACTAAGGTAATTTTACTTAAATCGACTTATTTTGGTCTAAGGAATATGTGGTATGTTTTTGTAAAGACCTTTTACAGACACCCATTTCTTCAAATTATATTTAACTACACCTAAAAGTTTAATAATTTGATTTATACGGTTTAATAAATTTAGACGCGGCATATTTGTTGCAACAAGTTAACTAATAACCAGATTAAAATTTTTACGTATCCCAGAAAAAAAGATTATAATGGTAATGAGCTTATTTTGTGATCTAAGCAAGGCATTCACCTGTATAAATCATAAATTATTATTGTCAAAATTATACAAGTATGGAATAAGAAATATATCCCTGGTACCCTATTGTCAAACTCAGGAGAGTGACACTACACGAATACTCCAGTGTTGCCAGATGACCAAATTCAAATTGTTGTACCATGCTGTAGAAATTATCGTTTTGTTCATGATTTTATCGTAGAAACTGACCTAACTAGTGTGACGTTATCGAAGGCTGGTTAATTTAAGAGTTTATGGGGTTAAGGTTAGGGTAATTTGATAATAATATTATTGAATAAACATACTTAACCTATTCTTGTTCAACTAAAGTTTCAAAAATATTTTTTTTGTGTTCCTTTCTGATTTTGATATTTCAATTGTTTTTGTCTATACATTTTTAAAGATGTACATTTCATTTCATCTGTAGGTTTGAATCTTACACATCCATTACCCAAAGGATTCCCGCACTTTCTTTATGTAAAGTGAGAACCGGTTAAATTTTTTGAAACTTTGGTATGTTATTGTACACAACCTAGTAACCAAAAGTGTCAATAGGTTTAACTTAATCATATGACTGGTTTTCGATATAAAGGATGTTAAAGTTGAATATTGCTTATAAACACGTTTACTATATGTTTTATTATTATATTTGCACCTATGTACAATTAAAAATATTTTTAATTGCAGGGTGATTCTCAATGTAGGGGAAAGTGCCCTACAGTGGGACATTTTTTTTATTTCGTCAATAACTTTAAAGTTTTCGTGTACCAAAAAAATAAAAAATACCAATTAAGTAACTCTTGCATAGACAAATAATTCTGGCAATATTTTTTATTAAATCGAATGGGAAATAGGTAATAATAATTTTTTATTTTATTAAAAAATTGTCTCACTGTTGGGCACTCTTGCCCAAGGGTGAGACATGGGGTGTCCAACAATGAGACAATGGTTCGTTGGGTGGGACATAGGAAAAATAACAGTGTAAAATATTTTTTCATTTTTTTAGGTACAGAAACAATTAACGAACTTCCAAATTGTCAAAACTAACATGAAAAGTTAGGTATGCATGTTGTCGTCTAGTTTGACCAAAATAAATCGGTTTGGGTAAAATGGCACTTATATCACTATTTTGGACAGAACAAATGTCGGGTACCTGCGGATAAGTAAATTTATTTTGTTGCGCCAGTCTACGGAGGAAACTTATTTTTGTTTCCCATCACCCCCCTTTATCACTTTACCTACATAGTAAATATTTGAAAATTTTGCCTTAAAACATGCTAATACGTAATCATCTGCTTTTGGCTGTTTTTAGAACTAGATCTTCTCGTTCATCAGATTCGTATTCATCTGAAGTATTTTCCTTATCGGAAAATTCATCACTGGATTCTTCACTAGAATCCTTTAAAGTGTTAGAGTTGTATTTAATTTTTTTTATGTTCTAAGGTATCTTTTTCTTACAGCTTTGACTAATATTTTGTATAGTTGTTTTTTGCTTTTTCAACTTTTTCTGTCTTTCCAGAAAGTTTTCTTCGATTTCATTTTTCTCTGGGGTGTCAGTGGCTATCATACATTTTCCTTTTTTTTTCTTTGTTTCCTTATCTTTCCTTTGTCGACAGTTTTCTTTAAATATCCTCTAAATATATTGAGAGAGATAAAATTAAGTTTTGGTTGATTTTCCTGATCCACTAATTGTTGTTTAGATGTACTTGGCGTAGATTGGATTTCAAGAGACAAATTTTCTTGTGGATTTGATATCTGACTATTTTGACCAGAAGTTGGTTTTAGAACCTTGTCAGAAATTTCAATCTTTTCAGCAGTTTTCTGAATTACATGAATTTCTACGGTTGGAATCGCATTAGCGGCAGCAGTTTCCTGAATTTGATTAATTTCAGTAGTTGTCTGGATTTCATTAATTTCAATAATTTTAGTCTGGGTTAAATGGTCATTTTCACTGTTGTCTTCAATTAAAGGTTTTTCGGTTACTTGGCTACTTAGGAAGTCATCTTCAGTAAAAATGTTTCGATCATATGGCTTAATTCTAGTCTTTTTAAAGGCATGCGTTATTGTTGCCGGTGTCATTACTTTTTCATGTGCTTGTCCAACACATGCCGCAACTTCATATATACTAAATGAATGTCCAGGATTGTGAAGCATCCAGCTATCCACTGCAGCGTTATAAAACTTCTGAAAAGGCCCGAAAATTCCAACATCTAATGGTTGCAACTTATGCGTCGAATGGGGAGGAAAAGTTAAAAGCGTTACACCGTTTTCTTTTGCCAATTCAATACGATGTATTGATATGTGGCTCTCGTGATTGTCATAAATTAGTATAGAAGGATTTGCTTGTGAGGACCCACTACATTTAATAAAATGTTTCATTACATCAATAAATAAATCGGTGTTCATCCAACCCGTCTTAGCTGCCAAACCTAATGTGCCTTGTGGTGCACCATTGATCATACGACTGTGAAAGTTGACTCTGGGAAATACCATTGCAGGTGGTAACCAATTTCCAGCTGCACTTACAATCATGCACGTTGTTACAAGGGTTCCTTTTTCTCCAGAAGTTATCTTGCTGACTTGTTTGGAGCCTCTTTCTGCTAGGATTTTTATATGGTGTTTTTGTTGTGTCATGGTAGCAGTTTCATCTAGGTTAAAAACCCTTGTTCCGTTACTGAAGTGTTCACTTCTCATATAACATGTATGTAATTTATCAAAAAACAAATTTAAACTGGTTTCATTGAATGCTGCAGCTCTTGCTAAACTGCACCCTTCAGGTGTCTTTAATGATAGCCGAGGATTTCTCTTCATAAAACCCCGCATCCATTTCTTCCCTGCAAGCTTTCGAATTTTCCAGGTATCTGGCATATCAATTTTATTCACACTTGCCATTTCGTAGGCTAGTTGTCTACATTCAATTTGAGGTAGGCCGTAGAACATTTTTGCGCAGGTGATCATGTAGTTTGCCAATACATCCTCTTGCTGCTTTGTAAATATTCTTCTTACATCATATTTTGGTACCATAGAAATGGGCTCGGGAGCTTCTTTTTGTTTTTTAACATAGCGATGAAAAGTCTGATGTGGTATACCTTTTATATGACCAACTTCTCTTAGTGGCTGTCCTGCTATTACCATAGCTACTGCTTCCCTCATTACATGTGCGTCATGTGTATTTAATTTTTTTTTTGATTTGTCCATATTCTTTGTTCTGAAACAAAAATTAAATCTTCAAATCCAGATTTTAATAAGCACGATATTTATTTATCCTGCATTTGACTTGCGTTCTACAGTGAGACATGTCTCACTGTAGGACACTCAACTTTGTCCCACTGTTGGACAATGTAATATCCTAATAAAAACATAATGTATTGCTATAACCTTAAACATTAACTCGTAAAAATGTTTGTTACAAAGTTATTTTGACATAATAAAATTAACGATGTTACCCATGGTACTTACCAGCATATAAACAGGGACGAAAGATTATATTATTATACTCGATTTTTTCACCAGTTATTCACTCACTGATATTGAACGTAACTATCGCCTTCAAGGTTACCATTCGACTGAAGAGATGGGTAAATGCATTGAGGTGGTTCGTTTGTTGTACAGCGTTGCCAACAATTACAGTTTTTCAGAGAGATATAGTAAATGTCTCACTGTGGGATCTGTCTCACTGTAGGGCACTCTCTACTATGACTAATTTTATTATGACGTCAGGGAAGCATATTTTTAAAAAAATCAAAATTGTATACATCTCTTATACAGGGTGTTTTATAGAGAGAACCACAACATAAAATTATTTTTTCAAGGAGTAATTTATAAGAAATTATAGAAGAGGCATAATCTGAAATTAGAAAGAATTTTGGATCCAAATCCTCACCTTCCTTATTCTGCCAGCTCTAGTTTTCTTCCTGTTGTTTCCGGTTCAAAATCTTCTAGATCCCAACGTAACTCCATCATTTTTAGACATTTCATCCACTACTGACACCAATGTAACGTTTAGTATTTTAAACAGTTTTTTTTACACTAAAACACATACTCATTTTATATCTCAATTTATTTGTACTTTTTGAAAAGAATATCTCAGCAGTGGTAATCGGAAGATGAAAATAACTAAAATGTGTAAACTTTTATTAAACGTTTTTTTTTTAAACTACTGTGGTCATCAAAAATAATTTTCAATTCTCAATACTTCCCCTTGAACTTAATTTTGAAGACTAATTATTCCAAGTAAACCTCTTATTTTCTGAAATTGATTTGTACAAAGCGGCTTTGTCAACCTCTACTACAGATAGTTTTGCTGGAAGTCAATAAAAGTTAGAGGAAGAAACAATAAAGTCTAGGTTTAGTGAAATTACCAAACCAGTCAGTTATGATGCTTCTGTATTCATAGCAACTGAAGAACTGCCACTATAGAAGAGGCACTTTCTTCTGATTTGGCAACAAAATGGAAACAAGCGATGGAGGAAGAAGTAGAATCTGATTAAAAATCGTTGGATTTTTAAAATTAAGGAAGACTGTCTGGGAAACATTCTTTATAAGGCAAGTTGGTTGCCAAAGGCTACTCATAATAAGAAAGGGTTGATTATGAAGAAACATTTGCTCCTGTTGTCAGGTATGATACAATAAGAACTGTTTTAGCTATTGCTGTTTCAGAGAATCGTCATGTATCTCAATTTTATGTTAAAACAGCCTTCTTGTATGGTAACCTGGAGGAAGAATTCTACATGGAACAGCCTAAAGCATTTGAAAACGGAACGGACAGATTTTGTAAACTTTCCAAAAGCCTTTATGGTCTGAAACAATCCTCCAGATGTTGGAATAAAAAGTTTACGGAGTTCCTGGAAGAAACGAATTTACTTCAGAGTACTGCCGGTTCTTGCTTGTTCTGAAGGAAACCACCTGCTAAGCTTTTAGTAACTCTGTACGTAAAAGACGGGCTTGTTGGTGAAATTTAAACGTAAATAAATAATTTTTACAAAAATTAAAATCTCAGTTTAAGGTAGCGATAACCTTAAATTTAAATAGTTATTTGGGAATACAAATTCACCAATTTGATAACAAGAATTTCATCAAGCAAGCTATTTACACGAGAAAGATTTTAAATAAATTTAGTGTGGAAGATTGTAATGCGGTAGCGATACCCATGGAGAAAGGTCAGTATATGGGGGAAGATGATCATGAGGACTATTACCTAGACCCAGTTTATCCTGTTAGATCAGCTACTGGTAGCTTGATGCACTTGTCGGTTGGAACCAGACCAGATATAACTTTTAAAGTACACCTCTTAGCATGGCTAAACCGAAAAACCAGCACTGGAAAATGTTAAAACGCATTTTTAAATATTTGATGGGCACTATAGAATTTGGCATACTTTATCAAACCGATCAAGACACTTTGAAAGTGATTCAGACTATGCTGGAGACTTGAACACTAGAATGTCCACATCAGTTTTTGTTTGTCTACTCAGTCAAGGAGCTGTCAGTTGGTATTGTTAAAAACAGAAATCAGTATCTCTATCGACGGTGGAAGCAGAGTATATTGCGGGATCTGAAGCAGCAAAAGAAATAATTTGGTTTCGAAGATTACTAAATGAAATTTTAACAGAAATAGAAGACATGGCCACTTTAAGAATTGACAACGCAAGTGCTGTAAAATTAGTTCATAACCAAGAATTCCACATGCGTTCAAAACATCGAAATTCGTTATCACTTTATCAGAAAGAAGGTGTTAGAAGGAATGTTTAAAGTAATTCATATCTCTGGAACAGAACAGCTTGCAGATATTATGATAAAGCGGCTTTGTACAAATCAAATCAATTTTTGTTGATACGTTGTTACATCCTCTTGAGTTGCACTTCCACCAGGTTTCTTAGGATACACCAAATTTCCTTTTACTGCTTCCCATGCATTCATTACATGCAGTTAAATTTTAGTTTGGAATTTCCAATCCACAAAATTGCTCTGCCCTTCTAATTTCTCAATTAGAGTTCTTGGAATATCCATTTTCTAATAGTATAATTTAACTGACTTATTATTATTTTCTTAGTTATTTTCTTTATATTTTTGCTACAAAACTGGGCCTATAACCTCTTGAAAAGAATATCTCAGCAGTGGTAATCAGAAGATGAAAATAACTAAAATGTGTAAACTTTTATTAAACGTTGAAAAATCAATATGACAAAATGAAAATTGAAGTTATTAATTTTTTTAAACTACTGTGGTCTTCAAAAATAATCTTCAATTCTCAATGGTACTAAATACTACACTAATTTATATTGCTTTTAATGATAAACTAATTTACTTTAAAACTATTTATCTGAACATGATACTTTAAGTTAAACTGAACTCAATGGCAAACTTATGCTCATTATATACATTTGTAAAGTTCTGGAATATTCCAGTTATCTTTCGACTAAGAATCGGCACCTGATAGAGCTGTGCCTTCACTAGAATCGTCCTTTCCCTATTATTCATCGACAGGTCTAGTACATTCTAAAATGACGACACATTTTATCGGGCTTTCTTGGTAACGGGAAAAATGGAGGCCATAAAATGCCCAAATAAGACAATGAGGGATTTAAGGAATTAGAGCAGGACGAAACTGATCAAAAATGGCCTGCATGACAATACATAATAATAAATATAGAAAATAAAGCATGAAATACGCCAAAGAACCCATTTATTAAATATATCGTTACCTTTTTGCCAGATTATCCTAAGTGCCATGTAAACAAATGTCACTTACGTTAGTCTGGCAAAAAGGTATCGATATATTGGTTAAATACTCTTTTATACCTTGTTATTGATTTAATTTATTTTAAATATGATCGAAAATTGTTAGTCTCTGTTATATATGTTGCGAGTAGTACGAAAAACGTCATATACACCTGTGCTTGTAAATTACACTTACCATTCTTGATGCATACATTTCATTTTACTTAAATCGTTATAAAATGTTATTTATGTACACTAAAACAGTGCACGTTTTATAGTTTTGTTTATATTTTTATTTAACTGCCGACACATTAATAGTTCACATTTCCTTACATGCAAATTATTGTTACAAAATTCCACAAAAGCCCACTTATTTCCCATCTGTTACATGACACGCCTCCTCAAATCTAGATTTTCTTTAATGAACCGTGTGGTACAATAAATCTTTACCGCTTTCCAACGCATAGGCGCGCGTAGAGGTTAGAATTGGGAGTTCAATCATTCGCTACTAACTGTACAACGTAACTAATATCTTTGGTTTTATGCATCCATGTTGTTAATATCTCTTAGTTTCAGTTTTTTTATAATTGTTTTTTATTGTTTAATAAATTTGTCTTTAATGGATGGATTAAATATTATACAAATTAGTCAAAAATCACAACAATAATTTATTTTTTTAGATTTTTTAGAACAAATTGCTTACCACGGCAATAAAAAGTGATCCACATTTTTTTAGGTAAATCAGAACTGATAAGGGTGCGTCCACTAATTACGTGAGGTATTTTTTTAGAATTTTTTGACCCCCTCTCCCCACCTGATGAGATTTCATAAGATTTTCCCCACATGAGATTTTTCAAAATTTGTGTTTTGGGTGTAGATGCATTGGATTATTAAAAAAAAACAAAATATGTTCTATTACTTTTATTTAAGACTAGCAAAGACAAGTATTTGATAATATTGCCGTAATATAAAATTTTTAGGAATATTCTTTACTTTATTTTAACTTTCACGCATTTTTACACCGTTTTCTACTAAGAAAAAATTACGTTAGGTTTACAAAGACCCCCCTCTCCCCTAAGTGAGATTTGGAAAGATTTAGCTTGATCCCCTCCCCCCCTTGAACGCTTCACGTAATTAATGGACACCCCCTAAAGACGGAGATGCGAGTCATGTCCGTGATAACTAAGCACGGCTCTGAAATTCATCCAATCTGACCCTTAAAAAGTAAAAGAATTGTACGCTCAAAATAAATTTATTCATGGCCGATTTTAGATGTATTTTTTGTGGATCGTTTCATATTATTATAATTTATAATCTATGATAAATAATAGATAGTACAAATATTATCGAACATTTTTTGAAATGTTACGAATGTCAGGTCCAAACACGAAATATTTTCCAATGATTGGGACTATCATAAGTTGGACATTAACAAAAAAAATCGATATTTAATTGTACTACGAAATTATTTTTACAATGACAACCATATTACTACTATTATAAGTGACAGATAATGGGTTGTATCGAATGAAATTTGTTCCATTATCATGGTAATCCGTATACCACAGAGATAATACAACACTGTTATTGTTAGTAATAAAATTCACTAAGTTCTATTGGTCAAAACGTCACATGACAGGAATAATATTCTCAATTTAACAATAATTACTATGAAGAATAATATAATTAGCTTGGTAGCCCAAGTAACATTTTTCGATCTTTCAAAGTATACAGGGTGTACCAATAAAAACTCCCAGGCCGGATATTTTGGTAAGTAATAGAAATATTTTAATTCTGTAAAAGCCAGTTCATAGAACGCTAAGACAGCTTCAGTTTTAGATATAAATTAATTTTAAATAGGTCAATATGTAGATGGCGCTGCCCTCAATATATTTTTTTCAATGGGAGGATCTTTCTTATATAACGCATCTTATAAATAATGCATTTTTAAGCAGATTTTGTTTTATAAATTTATTCGATAAATTTAGCCATTTTTGATATACAGAGTGGGACACTCAAAATAGTTTCATCCTGTTTTTGGCAATAATCATTGGATTTTTAAAAAATGCTTAAACAAGTCGATTTTTATTCCCAATTGAACACATTTTTACAATACAGACATCTGTCATGTGTCAACCCGCTCCCTTCTACTTCTCCAACCCCTTAATTTTAAATAAGGAATGTATCATGTATGGCACATCATTGAAAAGGTAATTTTATGGGGAAGTCAGAAATATGACTGTTTATTGCGATATTTTTAATTTTAGCGCCCTCTGTCGGGATAAAACACCTGTAATGTATTATAAAGTGTGACACTTCACACTTCATTTAAAAGCTAATTTAATTACTAATTCAATGCACCATATAATATTAATATAAATATTTCCATATTGCTCTTGCAACAAAATAAAATTAGCAATTTTGTTTAAAATAAGGCATGGATAATTTTCAAACTATTGCAAGTGCAATATGGAGGATATTTATATTAATGTTATGTGGTGCATTGAATTAGTAATTAAATTTGCTTTCAAATAAGGTGTCACACTTTATAATACGTAGTATTTTTATCCCGATAGAGGGCGGTACAATTAAAAGTATCGAAATGAACAGTCATATTTCTAAATTCCCTATAAAATTACCTTTTTAATGATATACTACACATTGTAGTGTCACACAATATAATACGTAGTAGCTTTTTTATCTCGCTAGAGGGCGATAAAATTAAAGTAACGCAATGTACAGAAATATTTCTGAATTCTCCATTAAATTTCCTTTTCAATAATGTGCCACATATGGTATATTTAAAATTAAGGTGTTGGTGAAGTGCAAGGGAAGCAGTTAATACATGACAGATGCCGGCATTGTAAAAATGTTTTTAATTTGGAATTAAAATCGACCTGTTTTAGCATTTTCTTAAAATCCAATGATTAATGGCCTGGGAGTTTTTATTGGTACACCCTGTATAAGGTAACCATAAAACCCTTTTTTAAAACACTGATAAAACTTTTGAATTCGCGAGATAGCCTTAGGGCTGCTATAAATCTGCTTTAAGAGTAAAAGGGAGAATCCTATAACGGTTCTTAGGAGTATTTTTAAAACAATATCTTAAAACTAATTAGACCTAAGACAAAGTCCGTAAGAGTATATTAAGAATTTTTTAATCCTTTTTAAGATTATGATAATAAGTGGGATAGCCATACAAACGTGACAAAACTAATAAGTTTTAAGAGAATTAAATTTTAAACTGTTTTAACTTTATTTTGTTTTATCATACTCTCTGACAGAATGATTTTGCAAACATGTTGGGAAGACTGCCATATTTGAAATTAATTATTATATAGTGTATGTTTAATTTGTTTATTTATACTTGTTATTTCTTCAATTTTCAAACACACACCAAAGTACTTTTAAGTGGGCAAGGTGGGTCATAATAAATGATGTGCCTTACAATACATGAAATATACGCAAAAAAAAGGATTAATATACGGATTCTAATCTATTTACCGAAAGTTATTTAATAAAAAATAACATGTAAATATCGTATATATAGCACTATAAATAGATTACATTTGTCTTCGTTATGTTTTTCATATAAAATATCACATTTTGTATTTTTTAAATTATTTTATGGAAGTGACTATTTAACCGCCAATATTAATCCTATTGTAGATTTGTCTCTGCATGGATACTTATCATTGTCAGAAAACCATTTTCAATTGCGCATACTACCTACTGGACTATCAGAAACAAACTTTGTGTTTAATCATAAATTACTTTAGGCGAGGCAAGAGTTGTATAAACATTATATCATAGTTTATTCCAATATAAATTACATTTATATACCCTAAAAGGAATTAGCTGTAAATATATTTGACAAATTTGACATTATGTGGTTAAACGCAGTAAACGCAATCATAAATAATAAATCTACTGTTGTCATTAGCACACTGTTATCATTCACACTATCACTGTCTTTGGTACACAAAATACGTCATTACTAAAATCGAAAGATTTTAGAATTATTTGAACTTTGACCATAATTTATTTGAATATCCTTTAGGTACAAGTCTGGTAGACAGGTACTATTTTACATGATATGTGGTTAAACAGCCACTGCTATATTTAAAATTGATAATTTCCTCATTGTATTGTATCTGTACCTAAAAACGGACATTAGCTTATAAAACTAATAAAGCAAAAAAATACTTTTTAGGACTTTCCAGTTTTAAAAGGCTCCTGCGAAACAGAAGGTATGCGCAAAACAGTCAAAACTCTTAATAAAAAATTAAAAAAGGAAATTGAGTGGAACGGGAGCTACACACCATTAAGAACTATTTAAAAAAAAAATGGGTTCAAGTGGCTAAAAACGCGAAACAACAGACAGGTTCTAATAGAACGGCTTGACATCAGGGAAAAAAAGATTAGATTATATTAAAAAAATTAGATATTTTCGTTCTCAAAACCGTCCCATTGTATATATTGATGAAAATTATATACATAGTAGCCATACATCATCACATAATTGGGGTGATGATAATGCAAAAGGTTTGTTTTCCACCATTTCGAAAGGAAAGAGACTTATTATAGTTTATGCTGGTGGTAACATGGGCTTTATTCCTAACAGTTTATTAATGTTTGTGTCTGGGGCTAAATCTGGTGATTATCATAATTATATGAATCAAGAAAATTATGAAAAGTGGCTAAGAGAACTGTTAATACCAAATTTACCACCAAATGCTATTGTAGTTGTGGATAATGCACCGTATCACTATGTTATAGAAAATCCTGCTCCGAATTCAAATTTAAGAAAAGCTGAAATGATAATCTGGTTGACGTCCAACAATATTGAATTTCAAGAACCTTTCTTATTACGACCACAGCTGTGCACATTAATCAAACAGCATAAAAATAGATTCAAGCAATACAAATTTGATAGATTATTCTCCGAACACGGTCATACAGTTTTGAGATTACCACCATACCTCCCAGACTTAAATCCAATAGAAATGATCTGGGCTGTAGTAAAAAATAATGTAGCTATAAAGAATATTCATTTTAAATTAGCACATGTACAAATGTTAGCTGAAATTGAATTTAAATCAGTAACCCAAGAAGAGTGGAAAAAAAGATGTGCACATGAAATAGCTGTCGAAGATAAATATTTAGATCGCGAAAATATAATGGATGACGTTGTTATTCCTACAGTTATTTTTAATGTTTATGAAGACAGCAGTTCTAGTGATAGTGATGATTTTGATGACGATTTTTTAGAACTCTGTTAATTTTTTTATGTTTATTTTGTTTGATAGTAGTTATAGCAACAAGGAATAGAGGTTATTATAAATTCAGTATTTGTTGACCTATAACATATTTTTAAAAAATCCTCATTGTCTTATTTTAATATTTGTATGCTGATGACTTTCACCACTTCTACTTCACACTCACATTTTGTTAAAATATTAAAGATATCAAGTGCAAAATCACCATTTTTTTCACCCAATAAATTTTTTTAACAGAATAAATTTTAGCTCTTAACAAATAAATTTTAACAAATTCTGTAGTACTTAAAAATCTATTTACATAATTGCGTTTGATCCATTGTGTAGGTAATCTGGTATTTCCTATAATAACATCAATTAAGGATTAAAATTTTAGGTAATTTTCTTAAAATTTTGTGATTAATCTGAGCGTGATCGTTTTAAAAATTCTAGAAAATGTATTTTAAGTGAAAGTAGTATACTCTACTGAGCTTTAATAGTAGCCAGTAAGATTGTTTGAATGTGTGTCAGTAGTGCGTAAACTTTACCCCACTACTGGCAAATTAGGATGCGATGACTGTAATAATATATTTATCATTTGTCTCTTTTACTGATGATTTCAAGAATATTAGGAGCCTAGGAATGTTTTGATATTTGTTAAACAATGTGATTGGGTTGTAACGTTCATTTTTGGCCCCACGAATTAATAAAATTGTTTTGGCTTACCTGGTTAATCATACGAAAAAAAAGGGTAAAATCGTATTGATGATATCGCTATTATTTTTGTCATTAACTAATTTCACCTGTATTCTAACTTTCGGACATCATTATTACAATTTATTTCATCTCACCACTAAGTAAAAGGATAGTAGTTCTCCTAAAAATAGACCAAGTTTCGTTGTAAATTTATATATATTATGTATTATAGTCTCACCTTTGGGTAATTAATTATTTACGATACCATTCTTTAAGATTTTCTTTGTTTATTTTTGTTTATAGCTGTCAGTACTGGATTAATGTTTTTTAATTGTGACAGTGAATGACATAAACGCCACTTGACGACAGAACACCGACAAGTGTCATGTTTGTAGTACGTTCCAATATCGGGCTCAGAACCCGAGGTAAGGTAGTTTCACAATGAGCGATTTTAAGTCGTGAGGGATTTTTTTTTGCGATCGCTGTTGTATTAATTTTTGTCGGGAACAGTTTCCCAAATGTAGTTATACTGTATATAAATATAGTTTTTAGGGTACCTTTCGTAAATGGTCTCTTAAGTTATATAGTGGGGAATTCTTGAGGATGAATTTCTGAACCCACTTGACATTTATCGGAAAGGGATTTTGGCCATTTTGGACGGCTGACGTATGGTTTCTGTCAGTGGGTGTTGAGTCACGAGGAAGACGATTTTTGTGTCGAAATAGAATTTTCTTAATATTTAGCCCCATCGGCTTACCCTAATTAAAGGGGATTTTAGATTCTACTTCATGGTTAATTGTGGGTAAATGGACATTTCGTATTTTGAGAGGAATTTTAGTGTATTGGTAAATTCCTATGGTCATTGGTCCAGCCCATATCTATTATAGGATTTTAACGCAATAATTGGAAGATCACAGCATTTGGAGTGTGGAATATTGTTGTGCTGTGGATCATCTCACGTGTTTCTCATCCTTGGAAGGCTACCAAGTTAACCCTTTACGAAAAAGGTATGTTTTGTATATATTTGGTTATGTTACGCACCATGTGGCTGTCAATTTCTTTTATGTTATGGCATGGTGTAACAGAATTTTAATTATTTGAGCTCATAATACTGTTTATGACTCACTGTTGAGCCAATGTAATTTTTCTTCATCCTAGATGCCGAATAGTTTCTAGTTTGTGTACATTTTTGGGTAATCCTATAGTTCGGGATACTTGAGTCAATGTGTATTGACATTTTTCTTTGTAATATTTTAAGGGTTTCACCCAGGGGGTTGTTAACCCAGGATACGACAACAATTTTCACCCAGGGGGTAGCGACTCAGGATTTCAATAGTTGTACACAGAGGGTTATATCGTCCGGAGTTCAACGGTTTCATCGAGGGAACACAGAACATTGGTATGCTAGCCGCCTAGATTACTTGTAGCTAGATTTACAATGATGATTCTCGTTCTGGATAGGAAGATGGGAATGCTGTGAAAGAAGACACCCTACTAACAGGTTTTTCTTATACGTTATATTGAAGGTTTCATGCGTGCATTGTTAAACTATACATTCACTTTCAACCGAATGTTGTCAAGGTATTCTCAACATTATTTATACTTTTAAGCACAGAATGTTCTAGGGTTCTTTCACTCATAACTTAAGTATTATCAAATGTTACATCGTTTAATTGATTAATATTTTAAAGTTTTACTTAATTTAAGCACTTAATGCTGATGTAGTAATCCTTCGGGTCGCAGAACACTTGGACTGCTTCCACGTTTAAGTTGTAATTCTTCAGTTATTAAGGGCTACTGCCATACTTTTACTTTATTCAATTTATTCATTATTAAATGGACCAGACTTAACGATTAAGTTAAGCAATCTCAGAAGACCCGTGTGGGGGCAGAGATTAAGTAACCTCTTCCAATCTGGGAGTTTAAGTAAATAACCTCTGTGTCTGAAGTCCTTTGTGTATCTTTGTATTTTTATTTTTTTTTTGATATTTTTATTTAGTTTTATGAATTATACTTAATTATAAAATTTCATGGTTTATTAATTTTCTTTTGGGTAGTTTGGTCTTAACTAAAAGTTAAGCAGATATCGCCTTCCAATTTGGAGAGGGTTATAAGCTTATAAGGATTTCAAGTTTACTGTTTAGTTTATAATATACGATGTAGTATAGGTGCGGTTATGCACAATATTTAAGTTAACTATTATTTTATATTTTATTTTTTATGTAAGGTGGAAATTAATATTTTGCGCATGCGTCATGCCTGGTACCAAGCTAACGACGAACCGTGCCATATTTTGATTTAATAATTTATTTTGGGTTATGCATATACATATACAGTGTAAATTTTCCCTTTAATTTCCTCCAATTTTTTTTTTGATTACCTAAGCCATTAGGTAATTAGTCTGTATATTTAGTAAATATTTTTTTCTTTATAAAGGAACATAAGTTGAGGTTTGTCTTTTATTTCTTTCCTCATTTACTGGGTTTTTGGGGAAATATGATCATAGTTTGGCCACTATATAGACCCAGTTGGCGCCTATTTATTTGTCTACTATTTCCGGAATTTTTGTAAGCTATCCACCCCCTAGCTGCCGTCTGAGCGACGTCGAAGGCCCGAAGGTTGACACCGGAACAACCAAAACTTGTGTAACCGTAGTAGACAACATTTATAATTGTAGTTAATACTTTAATAATTTTTTTTTAAGTTTAAAAATTTTGGTGGAATCACCAAGTTCATTTCGTAGGTTACAGGGTTGAAAAGCTAGGTTATGCTCTAAAACAAACTTTAGTTCTTATTAAACTATGTAGTTTTAAAAGAGAACTATCGTTTACTAGATTAAATAAATTATAAGAGTTATGTTGTAAAATTGTAGAAAAAGTACCTAAAAGGTTCTGGGATCAATTTAAATTAAAGTATAATACTAAAATACTTTTTAAAACTAAATTTTAAAACCTACTTAAGATAACTGCTAAACTGCTAAAAAGTAAGCCTCTTTAACACTAAACACACCTTAGGAGTATCTTCAAACTAAATAGTTCTAAAATTACTTATTAATTATTCCTTACAGGACAGAGATAAAGCATAGTTTACTTTAGAATAAACTAGTTTTCTTAAACAGATTTAAAGGAATCTATAAAACCAAGTAATAAGATCAATTTATCCTGCAGTCCTATTAGCAAAAAAAAATAACTGTAATAAAATAGTTATTAATTTTTATACTTTTACAAAATCCTAATAAAACATAAATGTAACTTTATTCTCTTAAAAATGTTACTTAGCAGTAATTGATTATTTTATATTATATTTTTTTTTTAAATTTACAGTATTCAGATAAATATATGATAAATTTACCAGATAAAATAAATAAAACTAAAAAAATAGATAATTATAAACATCATGTAAAATATATTTTGTTTATTAATTTGTTGATTTAAAGACATATTTCGTCTTAATAAAGTTAAAGTAAGAGTTTTATAAAATAAAATTTTTAATTTCTCACTTGGTACTCTGAAAAATTAAACTTCTCTGCTGAAATAAAAAACAAAAACAAATTTAAAACTTATCGTTTAAAAAATATATAGAATATTCTTACAGAATATAGTAAATCAGGTAATAACTTGCATATGTAATAATTGAAAAAGAAAAAACAAAATAACAATAAAAAAACAAGAAAAACTGTTTTACTCGTCTTATTAATTTTTTTAAAAATTCGTAAACTAACGAGTTTTAAACTTACTTGTAATTTTCTAAATCTTTTCTTAAATATTTTTTAAAAATTATATATAGATATCTCTCCATTATGATTCTGCATGATTGTATTATACCGGGTGTTCAAATTAAAGTGTTACAGTTAAATACCGCCGAAAATATGCATTTTAGAAAAAAAAGTTTCAGACAAAAGTTTTATAGTTTTTTTGGGGAAACATTTTGGCTAAATTCATTTTTTTATAGCTGACCATAATATGGCCATATCGAGGTGAATTTTGTTTTTTTAAATGGAAATCCCATTTTTTTCTTACATATTCTTAAAGTACGTCAAAAAATAAGAAACTTTTGAGGGAAATATTTTTTTATTGGACTTTTACTTTTTGAGTAACAGCTACTTGAAAATGTTGCTGCGCGAAAAAAAAGTTGGCCATATTATGGTTAGCTATAAAAAACGATTTTAGCCAAAAGTTTTTCCCTACAAAACTATAAAACTTTCGTCTGAAACGTTTTTTTTTATATAAAAAGCGGTATATAGCTGTAACGCTTTAATTTAGAACACCCGGTATAAATGGTACGAGAATATTGATAGAATACAAAATTTTTGTACGCGGATATACTATTCTACCACAATATTTACCACAATACTTACCAAAAACAAATATTGTGCAATACTTTTCTGAATATTGTATTCTATTTTCTATATTTTGCTTATGATAAATAATAGTAGTTTGTGCAACAGGAGTGGATATGGACAATCCACTCGAGTTGTTTTTTTCTCTGATCCACTAACGAAACACTACAATTTTTAAAAATTATTTTTGGTTATTAAGGCAGAATAACTAATTCTAAAACAATTCATGACTTTTACTAATTTATAAAATAATATAAACATAAAAAACAGATTCAAAATAATTAGTCCTCAGCCCAGATTTGAACCCGGGCTCTTGCATGTAAGCCAAACGCTATGGTCTCGTCTCCATCGAAACACTTACGATTTTAGTTTAAATGCGTAATTAAATTAGTTTCATGTAGTTTGATTAAAATTTATGATTTATAAATTAAGAAGAAATAAAAATAAAAATGCTATTATTTATCTAATATAATAATATAATATAATAACTAAAAAATATAATATAAAAAATATACTGACAATTAGTTTGACAAAATTGTCACAAATTTAAAATTTTAAAAATAATAGTAGCCGGATGACCAAAATATGAACCGTGATCATGGGCGTCGTTACACAATTCTATAGGGGGGGGGGCAAAATTTTGAAAAAATTTAGAATGTTTATTAGTTGAAAAACAGAGAAATTGAAAACTAAAAGAGCAATACAAATTAACAAAAGTTTTTAATAAATAAAATAACCCAACAAAAAAGACAAAAACTAAAATAAAAAAAAAACAAGAAACTTTAAACACATATTTCTAAAAAACAAATAGAAGGTGTGAGATAAAAGAAAAATATGAACAAGGAGACAGAGCCATACATAATATATAAAAAAAAATAAAATATTTATAGAAACACAAAAACAAAAAAAACTCACTCAAACACGTCGACGCTAGTGTTCGTAAATTTTTAATTTCTTCTTCCTCTACCTAAAATAATCAATAACAGAAAACATGATTTCTTTTTAGTTTTTTGCTATTATTTTTGGATGTACGTTCATCATGCAAAGCGCAGTCAGCCTATTTTCATTCATTATTCGCTCTGTGCGTGACACTAATTTATGAACTAACGGACGATCATACGGAAGATCATGTGAATTTATTTGCATGGTTCTCTATAGGATTTGATGGATGGCATATTAGCAGAAATTTTATTTCTGTTGATATGACATCCAGATTATTAAAATAAAATCACCATGCATTACCGTTTTCGATGATGGTAGGTGGGGTTTTCCGGGTTTTCCTCAACTGTAGGTCAAATGTCACCATTAATTATCTTTAAGTCGTCCCGGAGCGCCACAGCAAATAATAATAATAGCCGTCCCTTTCCCCGCACAAGCTCAGCTTTTGGAGTTTAAATTCACTCATAAGGGGGTGAATTAGGGAGAGAATTATTATTATAAGATTATATATTTACGAGAAAATGTATATGTTGCCTAAGCCTAATAAGTTAACATTGTAGAAAAGGTTAAATAATGTGAAAACAAAAACATTACCATTATATAATATCGTAGTCTCAAAACGTATTAACAAAAATAATTGGTAAATTTGCGATTGTAATTCATATTTTCTTTATTTTTAGTTCGAAAGAACCCATAGAAATTAATGAATAAAATTGGTTTCCTATCAATAAGTCACAAGATTGCATTTCAGCCACATATAATAATCAAAGGCAGAAATCTAATCCTTGCTCAACATTTAAGAGTTAAGGGATGTTGAACAACATTGTAAAATAATAATTTATTGTTTATTTAAAACCTTTCAATTTTCTGATGTCTACTATTTCCAGTATTACTGTTATTATTACAAAAATAAAGGTTTTTTTCTTCTTATTGTACAGCTATCCATTTATTTCTTTGATTTAATTTTCATTTTGCTACAAAAAATTTATATAATTTACACTGTTTTTCTGCTAGTATTTTTACAATTTACAACACAGCAACTGTTATTGCTTTATCGCCTTGGACAAATTTAGCTTGTGTTTGATTTTGTAGGTTTTATTGTTTTTTCGTGGTTTTTAGTAGCATTGCTGCATTTAGTTATTGTCAAGTCAATTAGTGTCAAAGTCATAATAAATACATCTTTTAATTTTCTTCTCTTATTTACAAAGAATATTTTATTTCTGTGCTAATTTCACGTAATAATACGTCGATGCGCGTGCGCCCATACTTAATTTAGTACTAAAAATTGGTATCGTTGCAAAAGGAAAAAAATATTTTTAGTTCTAAATTTAGTACTAAATTAATAACTTGATTTAGGGCTAAATTTTAGTACTTAATTTAGTATTGTGACATACAGCCATTACGCGTTGTATAGTCGTAAAAGCCAGGGGGGGGGGCAACTGCCCCCCCTTGCCCCCCCCCCCCCCCCAAACGACGCCCATGACCGTGATTGATTTCATTTTTTCGCAACGTTCCTACTAAGTGAATGGATATGAAATGTATTCCTTTAGTTAAACGCAATTGTATACTTTTTTTTACACTCACATGGATATTAGCTTATCTACGAACATATTACAAACCGACAAAGTATGCTATTGCCTTCTGTTTTTATTTCGTCTATAATTATAAATAATTTATTAATTTAAATAAAACTATATGAATTCAATTTAATTACTAGTATTAAAGCAACAAAAATAAAAGAATAGATGGTCCTATAGTTAGCGATTTTGCCTTCCACATGGAAGAGTTCGATTCTCGGATGGGGAAAATTGAAATGAATTTTTTCTTTTTTTTTTTCGTATATTTTATTTTAAAAATTATTAAAAGTCATAAATTATTTTAAAATTAGTTATTTTGATTTTTTTTATTTGTATATTTTCGTTAGTGGGTCGTAGAAAAAATATTCTGTACAACTCGAGTGGATTATCCACATCGCACTGAGACGATTGAGCACTCCGCCTACGGCGTCGTTATATTATTATATTATTGTTTATTATTATTTTTAACAAAATTCTTTCGTATCAAAAGGTTTTTATTTTTACTTTTTATTTTCACTTGCCTCCCTAAAAATTAAAGAAAATACCGTTAATATTTTTTGTATGAATTACATTTTTCATTATTATTGTATAAAATGTTATATTTACATATTTTTTTTATTTCAGGTAAGACAACACAACTTCGCCGCCATTTTAAAAGTTCCAAACAGTAAGTCTATATTGAACAACTGCGCAATTTGAAGAAATTGTTATTTTGATAAAAGTTATAAAAGTAATTTTAAAAAATCAAATTCAAAAATGAAGATTTCGATGATTTTTTCATGAATCTCATCATCAGTTATATCTGGACCAAATTTATATGGGACAACCTCTGGGTACCCGCTTTCTAACAAAGTAAAAAGAATCATAGAAATCGGACAACGTGATAAAAACTTATTGCTGAACATTTATAAAAAAATATTCCGACATATTTGAGAACTCCTCCTTTTTCAAAATATATGTTACTTATTTCTGGTTATTTACCTTTTCCACTTACCTACGCCTATGCTCTAACGCGCTACTCAATATTACCTACTGATTATAAAACAACGTATTTTTATTGACGGTTAAAAATCGTTAGCTCCATTAATATTCATGTCAACCGAACCAGACGAGGTTTAAATATTTTCTACTTTCTTTCACTAAACAAAAAAAAAAAACAGATACAAATAGCGAAAAACGTGTTCGGTGTCTTACAAGGTCGACAGGAACGCCTTAGGATTTCCTAAAAAAACGAAGTAGTTGACATCTCTGGCGCGAATTTGGTTAATTTTTTTAAAAAATTTGTCATTTTTTATTAATTATCTAAATAGTAGGCCACTGAAATCAGTCCACTTAGATTTATACAGGATGTACCAAAGATAAGTTGTTTCCAGAAACTTAGAAACAAAAGATTTTTCCAAATGTTAAAATTTGTAACTTTGCCAATAAAAGATGCGTGTCTTTTAAATTTTATAAAACTTATTTGGTTCTGAGTTTCTGAGGGGTCAAGTTATCGTAGTTACACCTTCTATTAAATAATAATGAATGTTTATTTCAAAGTTGACAGATTGGGTTTTATTATTTTCAATCTAAACATTCAAACGGAAACAAGTCATACTTTTATATCATCATTATCATCAAAATCACATTTTCCTTTCTTCTTATATTCCAGAATGTTATTACTCTATCCAGCAGGAATTAAAAGAAGATGATGTCAAGTTTGCTAGAGAAAATTATGTGGAAATAGTTTGGCGAAAGGTTTTTATTATAGTCTATTTTTATGTATGAGAGAGTATTAAAATAATAAAGCGTTCGTAATCTATAGGCGTATCACTTCTTTTAGTAGACAGTTAAAATATTTTTTGAAGTTATTTCTCGAGTATACACTTATATTTTCACCTAATGAACCTGCTTATAACTTCTAAACAGCTGAAGGTAAAAAAGTTCATTTTTTCCACAAGGTATATTAAGAACATTGTGTCAAACGGGTTATGTAGGTATAAGGGTTTAAACTTTGACTTTTAAACAAAGTTACGCTCATAAATAATAATTTTAATATAAAAACTACTTCTTACCTACAAATCCAAATCAGAATCGAAATCAGAAGATGAACTGTCGCAACCAATATTTTCCATGAGTGGCTCGATCATTTCATCAGTAATATTGTCCAACTTCACATTTTCTCTTCTTCTTTAATCGTATGATTTACTGCCTTTTCCCAGTTTTCAGGCTTCATATTATTTACAGCCTCCAAAAACAACTGTTTAACATCACTCATTTTAAAAGAATTATTTTTTCTTGAAACTTCTCCCTTTATCTGTGCCCATATCAGTTCAATCGGGTTTACTTCGCAATGATATGGTGGTGATCTAACCACCGTCATCCCATGATTTTTTGCAATTTCATCAATTTCATATTTTTTTAATTTCTCTTTATGAAGGGAACATAAATGATACAGTTCTTTCCTCACAGAATCGGGATGGAACTTAATATTCTTTGAATTTAGCCAATTCTGTAAATCTTTTTTTAACCACTTGGTTGTGGGCATTTTTTCTATAAGTCTCGAGTGATAACTTGCATTATCCATTACTATTATACAGTTCTGAGGAAGAAGATCTATAATTTGTTCGAACCACTCTTTAAAGACATCAGCATTCATGTCCTCATGGTAGTCACCGGTACGAGTAGATTCAAAAGTCAATAAACCACCTTTAATAAAACTGTTTGAACTACCCATGTGTACTATTATTAGTCTGCGCCCCTTTCCTGATGGTGGAATTAAACCAGTAGATAAATTATTTAAAAAAGCCTGTCTTCGACTTGTAACAGTTTCATCTTGCCAAAATTTATTTGGTTTATGTCCCTCGTTGATCCATGTTTCATCTAAATAAAATATATTTCTTCTTTGATTTCTCATTTCTTTTATAGTCCTTAGATAATTTCTTTTCCATACTACAATATCGCTTCTTTCTATTGAAATAGACTTTCTAGAATGCTTTTTCCATAGAAAACCTATTTCTTTTAAAAGTTTTTATAGTGTGCTTCGACTCATTTCAGGGTAATCCTTATCATCTCGAACCGTGGCAAGAACTTTGTCTACTGTCGGAAATTCTTTTCTAAAGACACTTTCCTTCGAAGTCTTTCTTTCAAAAGATTGAAATTTTGGTTTTCCTGAAGCTTTACGTGATGTTTGAAACTCGCCACATTTCTCTTCTTTAACAACTCTGTAAATCGTAGATTTCCCAACACCAAGCGTACTACTAACTAATTCCACTGTGTCATCAACACTTTTACATAAATGTTTGTCTATAAATGATTTAAAACAATTAAATATTAATGTTTTTTTCATTAACTGTTAGAGGACCAATTTTTTGTCGTTTACGCGGCCCTTCCAAATTTTCCATGATCACACTAGAATTCACACTGCACCTTGCAAGTTTAAACTAAACGACATTTAGTAAACTGTCAAGAATACACAACTTGGACCTCCTTACTAAATGGAAAACCTATAATCGCATTTTCGGTGAAATTTGTTGGGAAGGTATTTATCTACTTATAATTCGATTACTGTAAGAAATTCTTTGAATTAAAATAAAACAAAATTGGCAAATTGGTTTATTGAAAATAATCTTAAGATACGGCTATGTAATCTTTATTACACAGGGCTTTTGGCCTGTCCAAATCTTTTTCTATTATTCTGTACAGCTTATGTTTATAAAGGACCAATAAAAGACCCAAAACTTGTAATAGCTCAGGTACATTTATTACAATTTTAGGAAATATTTAGATTATTCTGTAAAAATATTTAAAATGACCGTACTAAGTTTTGCATTAGAAATGCTGTTTTATTACTCTCTCATACATAAAAATAGACTATAACGAATAACTATTTGAACAAAAAATCCTAAAATTAAAATAGCAACTCAGGTTAGGCGCGCACATTCGTTGGTTAATTTACCGGAAGTACTTACATTGACATTGACAGACGATAATACAGGTAGTCATCTTTATAAAACAAAAGTAACTAATTCAGACAGGGTTGCCAACTATAATAGATACGGTTATTTTAACAAAGTTGGCATTGCAATGGTTCTGAAAAAGAAAATAGATAAATGGGTCAGGATGCCTCTCATTTGTTCTCATTGGGCCAACTTGACATTAGCTAAAAAAAGGAGTGATATAAAACTATATTCTTGCCTTAAATTGAGTTGATGTTTTCTGTTCATTTGTACTTCTACCACCGTTTATTAACTATACACTTTGAATCTCCCTTAATATTTAATTTTGAGTATTTATTGTGATATACTTATAATATTTCGTATGTTTCATCACTTATATAGGAAAATGTTTAGACCAATTCTATTTTTTGTTTCAACAATCTCTCTTCAAAGCAAAACAAGTACAACTTAGTTATTTCATGCATTATCTTTAGCAAACTCAATTTCTCACACTCTTATTAAATTAACCTCAATACGAACTTATAATTTCCCGTCCTAGGTATCTTTGACCTATATTTCGTGATTCTCTGGAACAACTTGTTGATTATTCCTTATGATTTATATACAAAGCGATTACTCTTTTTCCAAATCGACTGAAAAATCTTATTTGTTCGACACGCAAAATCTGAACGTGATAGAATCAGAATACAAAGTTTGATTATTACTATATTGTAACGTTATCCCCAGGGTGAATCATATTCTAATTTGTGATCCAAATGCTGAAAGGGCTATAAAGGGCAACGTGAGGTATCAGATGAAATGCTGTTGGACCGTGCGCGCGAATCAGAGAGGGGCCGGATTGGCCGTATTTGGGATTCCTAAAATTCGCAATCAAAGGTGAAATAACTCGAAAAATTTGAAATCAATAATAATATTAATACTGAAGGTGACGGTAATAATAATATAATGTTGGTTCTAATTAGTACTACTATTCCTTAATTTGGCGCTTGGAAACATTAATAATGGCCTGTCTGTAGGCTTGATGGAGTATTAGGGTAGGTACTAGTACTCCTATACTAGGTAGAGTATTAACAAGAGTATTAGATTACTAGTACTCCGTAACCTACATAGAACACGAGGCTAATGGCTTAAATTATTGAAGCCGAAGAAACCAATGAAAAAATTATTTGTTCTTGTTCTGTTATTAGTATCTAATTGTTGCAATTCAAGATCAATTCAAGTAGCCCTCAAATTTCTTAGAGATGATTAAAATTTCTAATCGGCAGAAAGTGTTCTAGTTAAGATTTACATTTCTGTTTGTATAGTCCTGTGAATATAACATGCAGAAGTGTTAGTTCGGGGTTGACTATTTTTGGCGAATTGTTCTTTCTGCTTGTACGTAGTGAAAAGGGCCGGAAAATTTTCCATTCTGGGGTTGTGTGTATTATTTTTTACCTTATCCGAGGCGTTGACTGCAGGTGGGGGTGCGGGGTTGAATTTTTTAGGTTGAGATTGGGTGAGTTTCCTCTCCTTTATTCTGGCGGCTCTTTAGGTGTACGACTTGCACTGGGTGTAATTGGCAGGTTCGGGTTAGGTGATCGCCGGCGCACTTTAAACATTTTGGCGGTCTGCCGCAGTTTGAGGTGGCATGTTCCCATGCCTGGCATTGAGTAATACTCCTGGTTGAGCGTCGTAATTCCCAAATTACTCTCGTATTCTCGACTACCCTTACATTTTTATTAAGGTAGTCAAGCGTAAAGACCGGGTCGGTGACCACTAGAAATAGTGGCCGGTGTTTGGTAGTCATTTTATATATTTTTTTGGGCTTTATTTTATACGAGGCGATTAAGTCTTCCTCTATAGCCTCCTTTTCGGTACCCTTCGCTAAACCCCTGAGAACAAAGGCGTGAGTTTTGTCGGATTTGTTTGTATAGGTATGGTGGGGTATTTCCGCCTGTTTTATGCTTCCCAATAGGGATTCGTAGTCTTCTTGTTCCTCAGTGAAAATAACGGTGGTAGAGTTTGTGTATTTCACTATTTCCTTTTTATTATTGCTTGGAGGTCACTAGTTAGGCTTGCGTGATTGTCTGTTCGGCCTTCTACCACTATAGGAGGGATAGAGGACATTTTATTTATTTTCGGTGCCGTTTTGTCTATTATTATGCTGCTTTTCGTGGAATTACCCTTGATTGGGAAGTTGGGGGTGGCTTTACCTTTATTTGTGGGAGCTGTTACGGTGTTTTGCTCGGGTTCTGCTTCACTTTCACTAAGGGAGTCGTATTTGTTGCTTAGTGGTATTGATGCTGTAGCTTTGCATTCCAGAAGTTTCATAAAGTTAGTTTTGAATTTTTTAAATTTTCTTGGCTTCTGAAATTCTGAGTTGTCTTTATCTGACTCGTCTTCCCCGTCATTTTCAACTTCTACTGTTTCTGGAGGAGAGATGTTTTCCTCTTTGGGAGTAGAGTTTTCGGGGGCGATACCTTCTGTATAGGTGATGGTGGCGTAAATATGCTCTGTCTCAGGGGTTGTGGTGGTGGTGATGGTTTATTTTTACCCTCCTCTTCACTGGAGGTCGTAGAATGTAAGTCCGTCCCGAAGTTTAACACTCTTGCCGTAACCGAACTCGGCATCAGCAGGGTTTTATACGCGGACTCGAAATTTTTAAAGGTGCGTTCACTGTCTATTTTAGGGTTAACCTCACTATCGCAATTTTCACTGTTTTTAGTTTCACTACTATTTACGTTTCTCGCACTTTCGCTGGTGTTGATCGCACTTTCGGGGTTTATACCGCTTATGTCTAGGGGTGAGTTTTCCGCACTTTGATAGATTAGAGTGTTCTCTGCACTGCTGGGATTATCTTCTGCTTCCATAGAGAGGTCATTATAAGCTATGTGGCTATCCTCAGAGGGTGGCGTGAAAAAAGGATTTTTCTCCATACTTTGGAAAGTTGATGAATTTTTCCGAATATGGGTGTTTTTTGATGGCTTGTGCCTGGGGAGTGGTGTAAAACCTCCTCAATGGCTTTCTTTATTTCCGAATCTGTATCCAGTTGGCTACTGGAGCTATTTCTAATTTTCTCCAAACTTTCTTTTTTGGCTTCTGTGGAATGTTAGCCGTCGGACTTCACATTTTTCGACTCCGGGTGGGACGAGGACTTAGGTTTGGACGTACTCACATGCCTTTAGGGATGATGTATTGTCCTTTTAATTTTTAGGGTTATAGGACTCTTGGTACTCCTGTCCTTCTCCGTTTTTCTGATGTTTACCGTTGTGGTTCTGTCCTTTTTGTCTCTTCTCCTTATGTCTTCTTCTTGAGTAAAGTGTTTCAGACTTTGGATTACTGGAAGCTGTGGCCGCCCTTCCGGGCTCCAACATTAGGGATTCACTCCCTTAGAGCAGTTTTTAACTACTATACCTGGCTATAAAATTGGGCGGGAAATCTAAAACAACAACAATGAAATTTGTAGGTTATGAACACCTGATGGTTATTAACTGAACTAAAACTCGTCTAGCCGCTATAAACCGTCCCCAGATAAAGTACAGAGGAAGAACAGTTTCATTCTCATCTTCCACCTTTTCACCAATAATTGTTATGCTTTTCAGATTGTAATTTTATTTTTTTAAAATTGGTGAATAAAGTATATTTATTAATATTATTAAATTTGGTTGTCTGTATATTTATTAATAAATTTTAAGGAAATGTCCTAATCTAATATAGTATACTATTTTTATAAAAATAAATGTGGGTACTTAATATTGACAGTTTTCTATATTAAAGAAATTTCGTATTTCCCGTCACTGAGGTATTGAATTATTGGTTAATCCCTTAATCCCTCATTTGCACTTTATGATGTATTGTATTTGAGATTTTTCGGGGTGGTCATACTAAAATCTAGTGAAAATTCAGATAAGAAGGTATCAATATTTACTTTTTTAAGCTTTGAACAATCCTGTATATAGACATTTGCCATAAAAACTTGGTTCAGTAACTGAAGACCTCAAAATATGCAAAGCTGTCATTAAGTCGGTCCAGATTTCCTTTGTGGCTCAATTCTTAGGTCTTAGGTTCTTAGGTCTTAGGGCTCAAAATGGCCCCTAAAGTCCGAAAAAATGGTTTCCCGCTAATATCTGCCAAAATATACAAATTAGACAATTTTTGTTTAAATAAAAAATGAAGATCGTATCATTATATAAAAAAATGGTCCTTACCAATTTTTTCGCAAGACGAATATTTTTTGCAAAAACGGTCTTCGAAAAAGCCCGAATTTTTGCACTGAATAGAAATGTTAGTTTCTCATTGAATTTCTGCTCGAGGGAGTTGGGAAAACATTGATTTTCATGTTTTGAACTTTGGAGACCAATTGTAGATGGCGCCAGCGGCATACCTCTGCTCACTAAATTATGGGGCCTATGAATGGAAATCCAGGCACCAATCGATCTTTCGAAAATTATTAGCGGATTCTACGGGATTTTTCTGTAAAGTAGCGCTTGGGGGGTCTCATCTATATTGCCGAATGTTCTTTGTAATTTGCTTTGCAAAATTTAATAGAAAAGTGCAAAAAAAATTTTTTTTTTTCATGTGGCAGTCTCAAATCCCGGCGCTTTGCCTAATAGTAGGTTATTAGTTTTAGAGTCTGATGAATATTGACCCGAAAAGACCCTTTATATTTTCTGCGTTTTTTGCAAAATTTTCGCCAACTTCTTTCGGAACAATATAGGTCCAGGGTTTCAGAAAAATAAGAAAGTTTCTGAAAAATTTCTTTAATTATGAAAAACATGTTGAAAATACGAAATACATAGCAATGCTTATAATTTATCATATTAAACCATTCAATGTCATCAGAATCATACTCTTCATCGTCTTGCTCTTGCTCTATCCCTTCCCCTCCTCCACGCGTCCCTTCCACCTGTTTTTCCAACCCCTGTGTTGCTGTCTCGACAGCTATTTCATCCTCCTTCCCTTCAACCCCTTCTGGGTCTCGATCCATCATTAATTGTTCCGGAAAAATACCTTCATTTTTGTTATAATTAAAACATTGTATCGACTGACACGAACCACAGATAGGCGAGCATTTCAGTCCGGCTTTCAAACATGTACAATTCTTCTCGCAGCCTGTCTTGCACTGACAAAAAATCATCTTCAAAAGAGTTCCGAGGGGGCCGGATCCCTTTTACACTTAATTTCATTAATTTTTCTGGTAATATACACTCACTTTGTAAAGCAAATCTTCTAGAAGTGCCGCTAAAAGCTCTCTATCTAAAAGGCTTTCTATTTTATGTTTGTTTTAACCTAAAAAAAGAATAACATTAGTAGAAATAATTATATGATAGATATAGCAACAAAAGACTTACCTAAACCCCAAATCTTCGATATATATTCCACTTTAACTCATTTGTGTTAAATATAGAAAAGAAAAGTAATCATTGTTTATTATTGTACTATTCGAACCCAGAACTGTGAATTTTCTTTAAATATACGAAAGAAATATATAACCACCGACAATAACGACTCCAAAAACAATAGAGATTGTATACCAACAACAGCAGATGGTTAAGGTGAATGCGTGGCTCGTGGGTACACGTGGTTAGGTTATGATGGAATATCATAGATCTCAGGCGGAGAGCGTAAAAATGGGGGAGATAATTCTAACAAACAGTTAAGAACCACGCTCACATACGGGGATCAATTGATAGAAATGGAAAGGTGAGAATATCAGCTTCACTTCGGTCTGGGTATTAATGTTCAAAAAATTAACAGCGGGAACAAGAAGTATTAAAAAAAAGTCCGGTTTTCCCCGGTGTGATCAATTTTCCCGATTTCGGAAAAGGGAGCAACTTTATTAAAAAAAAAATACATTCAAAAAGTAGACACTCTAAGCTTTAAAATGGTGTGCATTGAATAACAATATAATGAAATATGAGTTTTTAATTACTGCTTGTTTCAAAGATTTCTAGAACTCCGAAAACGTATGAAAAATGCAAATAAACAAATCAATTTTGTTTTAAAACGCCAGGAAGATACTGGAAAAAAATTTCTGAGATCATTCTAGACATCTCAAGATCCCATTTAAAACAAAAATGGGATAAAAAAACTATTAAAAGAAAAAAAATATGAATGAATTACTATAAAGTGGTCCAAAATAGTAGGAAAACGAAACTTTGACCCCTACATGACTCTAAATGCAATCATACTAGATGTAACTGTCCCATCTCGGAAAAAACAGTAGCAATAAAATATTTAGGTGTAATGATTGACCAGCACATAAGATGGAACGAACACGTTACTTACGTTACAAAACGCTTAAGAGTCTTGTTTACCAAATTTTATAACATTAGATATATTCTTTCAAAAAACAATTTATTTATGATCTATAATTCGTTTTCCGAATCAATTTTAAGGTATTGTATAACGATATGGGGTGGTACTTTTAAAAGTACGTTACAAAATCTGCAAACTACATTAAATACATTAACTAAAATATTATTTAAAAAGGATAGACTATATTCAACTCAACTACTATATCAAGAATTAAACATTTTTACTTTAAGACAATTATATACATATCAGTGTCTTCAAAGGGTATACAGAGATCAGGATAAACTACACAAGGTTTCATCAAAAACCAGAGCAACTACAAATTTAAATTTGAATGTAGACCTATTTCAAAAAACGGTAACACAAAGATATTTCTTTTATTTTGGCCCCAAATTGTTTAATCTTCTCCCTTTATCAACGAAACAAATAACTAAATTATCTAAATTTAAAACTGAAATCAAGGAATTGATCCAAACTTCCCCAGATATGTTTGAAATATTTTAAATAAAACTGCAAATAACGTACATTTTTTCTGGTGTCTTTTCAAGTATTTTTTACAATTTTTTAGCGTTAACTTCTGTTCAACTATACTACAGGAGAAAGTTTTAAACCTATCTCACTTATTGGACCTGTCTTGCTTTAGTTTCCTATTACTCCTATTACTGGGTCGTTTTTTCTTTTTAATTTTTTTTTTTTTGTACTTTTAAAACAATTTATTATTGTATTTTTTTATGGAAGGGATCACACAAGACAGGCATATATGCCTAGGTACGATCCCCTCCATGGATAAAAAAAAAAAATCTTGTAATCTGATACGTAATATATTTGATTTGATTTGATTTTTCAATGTTCTTGACAGAAAATAACGGTCTTCAAGGCACATGGATCGATACCTATGGGATTTCCCATTGTAATGAACTTTGAATCATCGAAAAATATCAATTTTTGACCGAGTTCTGAAACAATTTGTCCACCCGTTTACAAGCTAATCAGCATTGCTATAGAGATAAAGCAGGGGCTGAACGAGGGACTTTTGATTGCGGTTATCTCGAAACCTGTCGAATTCCCGACAAAAATGATAGGGACCATTTTTGTAGATAATGATAAGATATTTCTTTTTTATCAAAACAAAAATTCTCTAATTTGCATATTGTGGAAGATATTGGCAGGAAGCCAGATTTAGGGTCCATTTTGGGCCCTTTCCGATGCAGCAGAGTTGGTAAAAGTTTTCGACCTTGGAAGCGACCGCCGAGACCTAAGAGTTGAGCCACAACGGAAATCTGGACCGACTTAATGACAGGTTGGTCCCTTCAGTTACTGGACTAACTGGGCTATCATGCATTTTCAATTAAATTATAAACATTTTATAAAATTTACAATGAAAAAATTGTTGCTCTTACTGCAAAATGTTCTAAGATTAAAATATGAATTTTATTCTCGCAGATGTTCTTTCCAACAGAAATTTATGCAAAAAGTTCATCAAGGATAATTATGAAAAAGATTTCTTGCAATTCTTCGAAGACATTATATTACTATAAGTAGGTTGTAATATAGGATTCGATTAGCAATTAAAATCAGTTTTATGTTCCTAACCTTGTTAAGGAATTAAATCAACGGCTCGGGTACCTACTAATTCGCGTATATGTTTGTTTAACTCCTAAGAAAATTACGCTTATTAAAGTTTCTCTTAACTACCGTTTCGTGATTTTGATTTGTTCGGCAAAATGTAAAATTAAAGACAACTGCACTAGTTGACAATGGTGGTGTGTATTTTGACCTTAAAAGAAAATGATACGCATAATTATACCATTTCGATTCAGTGTGTAATTTGAGTTTGGCTTAGTATAAATAATATAATTGCAGTTGTACCAGGAAGAAATCTATACAAGGTTATGTAAATTAGTTAATCTGATACAGATGCAATACTTAAGTGTAGTAGTCGTGTGGTTTGCTTATTGTACTCGTATATCGTTTCCTTCACTTCTGTTACGCCCATTAAAATTTTAGAGATAATTGAAAGATATTCAGATGATTTATTGGTACATGTTATATAATTAAATGAAGGACAGTTTTTATTTATGTTATTTCTTTGAGCCTTCTTGTTTAATTCAAATTTTTATTTATCTTTCTCAATCAAGCTCACGTTTCTCTCATAATTATTTATTTTTTAGATTTCAAATACAATACACAAAAAATATCGTTAGTACTTGGTTAAATTCTACAATTTCACCAGTAAAAACATCAACAAATTAATATTTTACATCTACTAAATAAATAAACAATTCTCAAATAGTTCGACTGCTTTTTACCCTAATATAATGTGAAGTCATAAAACTATAAATAGCATTTTTCTCAGAATACCGAACGTCGAACACCTGTGTGCACAGCTGTGCAGCGGAACAAAATGAGTGTTCGGCGCATAGTTAACGAAACACAAATGACGTATTTCATTATGTCATGATGTTTTCATTGGTTGAAACCGAATAGGTGCGTCAACTATGCCCCGGACACTCATTTCATCCCAACAGTATATATTAGGGTGAGCTCGACGCGCAGTTCAGTTGTCTTATTGCCACCAACGATTCAGTTGTCTTTTTGCCATCATCGCTCACAGTTGTCGTTGCTATCCGAACGTTCAGGTGCTTTCTGCCGACGGCACGTTACTTTCTACATTTTTACAAGCGTTTAATGCATTTTATTTTCTGGTGAAAGTTATTTCTTCTACAATTGTTATGGCATAAGAAATTCTACAAACAAATGTTTTCAAGTTGGTAACTAAAAAATCAACTATATTAGTTAATCAAATTGTGATGAACTAAAATTGTAAATATTTAAAACTGTTTAGTGAAGATAAGAAAATTATTATATCTAAATGGAACCAACCACCATGTATTTACTTCAGTGAAAATAGTAAATTAAAAACACTTCTTTTTCTACTACCTGTGACTCGTTAGTTGTTTCTACAAAAGAACCCAATTCTTCTAACACCAGCAACATATGCTACAGAACATTTTTACCAAAGAAATATTCGGAAGTAACACCGGTATTTTTTCAGTACTCTAAATTTGTATCTAATAAATACTATTTATAGATCACTTTCTACTGATATACTCAAGAAAGCAAAAATAAATATCAAATGAATCGAGAGGGTATTTAAAGTGTGTAAATATTGAGTTTTATTCAATAAAGCTCTATAAAACAATTCGTCTGAGCGCTTTCGGCCTCTTAAGCCATCATCAAAGACTCTATATAAGAAAAACGGATTGTAGTTGTTATTAAAAGCTAATTGTTTTAAAATGTTAATTTCTTTAATAAAATTATTATTAGATAAAGGTATATTAAGAAGACGATAAACATAACAATATATGGCTGATAACTTGTGTTGATAAGAGTGATTAGAGTGAAAATTAATTAGATGGTCAGTTTGAATAGGTTTCCTGTAGATATCAAATTCAAATTTATTATCCCGACGACTGGTAGAAAGGTCTAGAAAATTAAGTGATTTATTGACTTCAAGCTCAACTGTGAATTTGATTTTAGGATGGATATTGTTAATGAAAAATAAGAAATCATCAATCTCAGTAGAATTACAATTCATAATTGCAAAAATGTCATCAACATATTTGTACCAGTGTGAAATTGGGTTGTTAGGGAAATCATTCCAAATTTTTTTGGTTTCTAAGTATTCTAGAAATAAGTCTGCTAACAAAAGACTTAGAGGATTACCAGGGCCGCCAAGAGCCAAGCCGGGCCCCAGGACAATTCTCTAGATCGGGCCCCGTGGCAAAAACTTTTCCTCTTCTACTTAAATTGAAGTTTCAAAAAAAAAATTATCAACAAACTTTTTTTTCTTTCTTGAATAACTTTTTCTAAAGAAAAAAATTCCTCAATCCAAAAAAAGGTCCTCAATCCAAAACAAAGTCCTCAAGCGCTAAAACTCTACTTGCATTGATTAAACCTAACAACTTCCCTCTCTCGTCTCGTGTTGAATTTCTCATATAGAACAAAAAAGCCTGTTATCGGGCCCCCCTTATAACGCTGCCGGGCCCCCATTTGAGTCCGGGCCCCGGGAATTAGTCCCGACTACCCCTCCCCTCTAGTCGGCCCTGAGGATTACCCATTGCTAGGCCATTGAGTTGTCTGTAGAATGTTTCATTAAAAATAAAGAAATCTTTGTCAAAACAGATTTTGAGTAAATCCAAGATAATATTGAAGTTATGTTTAGTAAGAAGGTCCTTGATAATAGGAAAGGTTTCCTCTATGGGAACGTTGGTGAATAAATTGCTAACATCAAGAAGATACAGAAGAGTTGAAGAAAGCAACTACAGGTCTCATTGGAATATTTAATTTATGTATTTTAGGAAGGCCATAAAAACGAGGCAAATATGGGTTTTTTTAAATGAAATTGTTAACAAATAGGATCTCCCTTTCAGTGAAAAAGTCTTTATATTTGGTGAGACTAGATTTAAACAAGTTAATAAACTTCTGCAGAGGGTTGGAGTTCAAGGTTATAAAATCATTATTGTTAAGAAATTCTTCAACTTTAAGTATGTAGTTCTCTTTGTTCATGATAACTAAGCAATTTACTTTGTCAGCCTTAGAGATAATGAGATTTAAAAAAATATATTATAAAATCTGAATTAGACTTTTAAGTCAAAAGTTAAAATAGTATATATACAATTGTTTGAACAAATTAAAAATTACAAGAAACAAACAAAGTGACAAAAAACTGGTATTGGGAATAGTGAGTGTGGGATAAGCCCTTACAAATCAAATCTGATCTCCAGAAGCAAGTTAGCTTGTGTGGAATTAAGGAATCATGCCACCCTCACTATTCACAAAATTGAAAAAAGGTTAACAAATTAGTTAAAATTTAAAGAAATTTACAGCGATGCAGCGATTGCGATGCCAGTTATATCGGCAGAACTTGTAGATCTCTGGGAGTCCGGATAGGCGAGCACATCAAGAAGCCGGACATATCTGCATTCGGACATCCCTTAAGGTTCAATCAACATAAATTCAGCCCAACAAAAAACTCCAAATTATTAGTTAACTTAAACACAAAAAATTTCAATTTATTAGATTTTCATGAAGATGTTGAAATTACTCTCGAAAGAGACAACAATATACTCTGTCTCAACACTCAAGTGAACCTTAACAGAAATTTCATACCACTCCATATACAACTCAATTAACCCTCTATGATGATGTAGGTCCGAGTCACCCAATACAAGCCTTCGAGAGCCATCCCCTCCTAAACTCGATTTCACCCATCAGAGCTTACCTTTGGGACCATGGTACTCCTTTGTTTAAAACTTTTTTGTTCTCTATTTTGTCTCTTTTAACCATGAGTACGCTTGTTGAGTGATTTAGTAATTTTTAGGACTAAACATCAGATTCACCTTTAGGGACCGCGGGTTCAGTTGTGCCATCTTGGGTTCTCTAAAAAAATGTTCTGCAGAGCCCGGGCTGGCACATCAGAATCACGCGAGTGACATTTTTGTTTTGTCTTGACATCAAAATAATAATATCATATATATTAAACATTTATTTAAATTTAACTAACAATAAATTATATCTTTAAATTCAATAACAAATTTTGATCTCCGTTAACCTCCAATCACTCGAATCACACTCGGAGAAACATGTTCCACACTGAGGTGAACGCACCTCCTTCTGTTGACATTTGACAAGTCAAAGTCTTCAAGTGTCGCTTGTCACCACTGTCATGTGGAAACGGTTAAACAACTCGAACCAAAATGAAGAGAGAAATTTAAATTTGAAAATATTAATATTAATAAAATTATGATTTAGCAAGTTGTAAATATCCCGAAATATATAATTTTGGGAGTGAGGATGACCAGGAACTTGTTGGATACGTTGTGGACAGTAGGTAGACTTTTTCATAATTATAATGTATATAAAATATATAAAAAAAAAACCTTCAGTTTTTTTACTTTGGCCTTCTGCGTTTTACTTTCTTCATATCAAATATTGTATTCTAGATTCAAATTTCAATATATCTTCCACAGTCACCCTCTAATTGTAAATTTCTTTAAATTTTAACTAATTTGTTAACCTTTTTTCAATTTTGTGAATAGTGAGGGTGGCATGATTCCTTAATTCCACACAAGCTAACTTGCTTCTGGAGATCAGATTTGATTTGTAAGGGCTTATCCCACACTCACTATTCCCAATACCAGTTTTTTGTCACTTTGTTTGTTTCTTGTAATTTTTAATTTGTTCAGACAATTGTATATATACTATTTTAACTTTTGACTTAAAAGTCTAATTCAGATTTTATAATATATTTTTTAAAATCTTTTTAAATTGTAAGTTTACATCCACAATTTTTGTAGATGAGCACTGATGATGGCAAATAAGCCGAAAGCTTTGCATTGATTAATAAAAAAGTTTTGCACGAAATACAAGTTTTTCCTTATATATAGACTAAATGGAGTATTGTATATATACAGGGTGGTCATTTGAAAACGAAACAGAGCCAATTTTGGACACCTTAGGTCATTTACGAAAATACGCTCGGACTCGTCAATTTTAGGGGGAAATATTTTTTTGTCGGTTTTACCCGTTGAACGGAAACCCTTTAGCGGGGGTGAAACTTCCCCCTAGAATCTTATTTTAAAGGTATTTTTACCTAGATTATAACCCCCGAGTTTTAAATCGTTGGTGTCAATTATCCGTCGTCGCAGATTTTTCAGTAATGTTGGCTGGGAATCATACATTTTAAGTTTTAAGTGACCCCATAACCAAATACTGACGAACAGTCAGTGCAAAATGGGATGGAATATTAAGTTGTTTGCTATATACTGATCGTCATTCTCAATAAACTCTAGTAATGCTGAATGAATGTCGTTTTCTAATAATTCCAGATACATTACCGGTTAGAGTTCCAGGTAATAAAAAGGGGCCAATTATACGGTTCCCAAAAATTCCAGTTCGACTAAGGTAGCGTAGGTGTCTACGGTGCGGCATTCATTTGCGAGCCAATTTTCTGGTAAACGAGACACGGTTTCGAATCCTACGGAAGACCATGTGAATTTATTTGCATGGTTCTCTATAGGATTTGATTGATGCCATATTAGTAGAAATTTAATTTCTGTTGATATGACATCCAGATTATTAAAAAATCACCATGCGTTACCGTTTTTGATGATGGTGGGTGGGGTTTTCGGGGTTTTCCTCACCTGTAAGTCAAATCACCATTAATCATCTTTAAGTCGCCCCGAAGCGCCACGGCAAATAATAATAATAGCTGTCTCTTTTCCCGGACAAGCTCACCTTTTTGGGTTAAAATTCACTCGTAATAGGGTGAATTAGGTATTATTTAATATTCAGTTTTTCCGAATGTTGTGTATGCAGTTCATGAAATATTCTGGGATTTGAATCGGATCAAAAACGACAGTTGTGACGATTTACCGTACTATTTAAGAAAAAAGTGTATTTATCAGAAAAACACACGTTGAAAAGAAATTGCTAATCATTTATTGCTTGTTCAGTCATAATTTCACAAAATTGTAATCGCCTATCAAAATCGTGTTAGTTAAGTTCTTGTACCAGATGTATTTTTAAGGAGTGATACTTGTGATTTTTCAATATCTTCTGAATGCTACTTCTCTTAATACCAGATGTTATCACCAACTGTCTTGTGCTCAATGTGGGTTCTTAAACAACATGCACTAAAATCGCCACCTATGTACCATTTATTACAGAATTTTCCATTTCACGTTGTTTGTTCGTTACTGACCTTGTTTCCCAAAATATACTTGCGATAAACTTTTCAATTTTGATTGTTAAACAGTTAAGCAATTCTATTAGCACATCCATTGTTCTCAAAAAAAGTGAAATTATTTGCACCCTCTCAGCAATCGAGTAAACCATTATCACTGATATGCCACTTTTATGCCGACTCTATAACGAAATAAACTACACCTTACACTACTTTACGGCGACCAAAGAATGTCATCTGATGACAATAAAACTAGAATTGTTACAAAAAAAAATCTTTTTGTATAATAACAATGTAAAGATTATGTTAAACCGGTTTTGTACTTTTGGTTAGCCACTGTATGGGCTACGTAGATAGTAGCGATGTAAAACTCGGGAGTTTTAATCTAGGTAAACATACCTTTAAAATAAGATATCATTCAACCCCTTTTTGCATTTAAAATTTTAGGGTTGAGTCTCATCCCCGCTAGAGGGTCTCCGTTCAGTGGAAAAAACTGACAAAAAATGTTACTCGTGACCACTACTAGAGAGCTGTTCCTGACTCTAAATGAACGTTCCTTTTTACCGGTGCTTGATCTGGAGCAACTTCCAAATTTTCTCCCTTCTCCCCTCAAGCATTTGCTCGATAGCATATATGTACAGAGCTCTTGTCTTGTTAATTGTAGAGCGTTATTAGTCGTTCTTTTTTGAAGTCGTAGAATTTTATACAACAAGAATTATAAACCTTTAAGTCAAAGTTCAACGCGTTGTAAATGACAACTGACGGCGACTTTTTTATCACAAAAAATTCAGCTCCGAACAATAATAATTTTAGAAATTGTTTTTAAAAATGGGTTCAGAGTACGGTAAAGAATGGTGGAAACTCTATAGTTTGTTTTACCATTAATGCATAATATTTTAATAAGTGATATTTAACAAATATTTAATAGTTATGAACTTTCCACCATTTTTTTAGTATTTAAAAGCTAAAACGCAAAATACACTTTTATTTGTGTCCTAATTATTTAAGGAAACTTAAGTGAACTGTCAATGATGTGGAACCAATTTGCAACCGTATACTGATTTAAAAGATAAGTTTTATTAAACTCATCGTGTTACGTTAAAATTAAGAGATAGAAATTTAAAGTGACGTCTTGTATTACTTCGAATGAAAAATCGTCTTCTAACCTAAGAAAAAAATTGAGTTGGGTCTTAGGAAAAAAGCTTTAATATTTTGCATTAGGATTATCGCCACTTGCAACATCTCAGCACACAACTCTGACAGCCAATGAAAAACTGATGCGCACCCAGGGCCCGGGGATTCGGCGCCTATGGACTTGGGACTGGTCTGTTGCTGTCCCTTATTAATTTCGTTTCCTTTTTTATGTATCTTTTAAAGTTTTTTTTACGAGTAAGTGTACAAAGTTTTTTATTCTATTCTTTTTTGTTTTCTATTATAGTTTTTATTTTGCAACTTTTAATTAGTTTTCGTGTAAATATATGTTACATCACAACCCATAAGTAGAATTTACTTTTGTAATTTATTAATTTTATTTTTAGATACCACTTTATTATTGTTACTTACTATTAAGAATATTGTCCTGTAAATGGGAAACTGTTGGGCAATAAAGCTATTATTATTAGCTATTATTATTATTTAGTAATGATAGAATTGATTGTATTGTAACAGCTCCGTTTTTCTCTTATAGAGTCTTTGATGATGGCTTAAGAGGCCGAAAGCGCTCAGACGAATTATTTTATAGAGTTTTATTGAATAAAACTCAATATTTACACACTTTAAGCAAACTAATTAAACAAACAAAAATAAATTATCACCGAAGCTGTATTTAAAACGATAGGAATCCAAAAAATTTATGGAATACCATTAATTAATTCTTAACAATACCAGAAAGAACTCCAATAAATTTAATTAAAGAAAATAAAGACAAACTCAGAACTGTACCTTCCGAAATAGTCAAGACTTTTAACGAATATTTCATATCTTTAGGTAAAAACTAATTTACTTAAAGTGTGGTCCACGGAGCCACGGGGCTCCGCAAAGCCTTTGTGGGGGCTCCGCGAAGAAACAGAAAAAGCAGTACCTACCGCTATAGCGGGACTTGGCTTAAGAACTTTTTTAGAAGTCAGGAAGAGGAAGGAGTATATTATTTTGGTATGAGGGACCTAGCAAGAGACTAGAGCAAGGAGGATTTTACTCAGAGGACTTTTTTTAGTAATGTGTTTAGGGCTTCGTTAAATATTTCGCGTTTCAAAAAGATTTCATCACCAAAAAAGTTTGAGGAACCGCTGATCTAAAGGCAATGCCCCCCTCCCCGAAAATTCGTCTTGGAGCCGCCCTTATGCCGACGACATAGTCATATTTGCTACAGGCTACTTTAGAAATATCTTGCTTGATATAGTATAACGAGGACTAAAACATACCAAAAAATCTGATGTGTCCAACACATGACTTTCCTATCTAGTTATTATAGGCTTTTTCCGGTTATTTTGTACAAACTATTGCAGCATCTCTATAAATGTTTAGAGGATAAACTAAATATATACATTGTCCACATACATCTACCTCGAAACATTTTTCTATAGATATTCATGGAAAACGAAAATACTGAAAAATTAAAATTTCCTACAATTTTTTCATTACGGTCCATTTTAGAAAAATCATGTGTAAACAAAAATTATAGAGATCGATATCGCAAACAACTTTTATTTCAAAAACTTTCATAAAATTCAGAATTTTGCACATTTTGTTAAATTTCTCGAATACGGACCATTTCAGGAAATTTTTACATAAAACAAAAATTATAGATAATAATATTAGAAGTAACTTTTATTTGAACATTTTTTTTTCTCCAAACATTAATAACAGATATATTCCATAAAATATAAAAGTGGCCTTCCATAAAGTACCCCCCCAGATGTTCCGACTATGTCTAAAATCTAATCATTTCACGTCAGGCCGAAATAAACCTTAAGTTTAAAATTTAATGTTTTTTTCTTTATCCGTTTTTTAGTTTTCTTCAAAATTCGAAATTTACACATTTTCTCAAATATCTCGAATACGGTCCATTTTAGAGAAATTATGTATAGAATAAAAATTATAGAGAATTATATTAAAAACAACTTTTATTTGAACAATTTTTATAAAAAATTATTTTTTTTACATTTTGTCAAATTTCTCGAATACGGACCATTTTAGGAAAATTTTATATAGAACAAAAATTATAGATAATAATATTGTAAGTAACTTTTATTTGAAGAATTTTCTTCTCCAAACGTAAATAACGAATATATTCCATAAAATATAAAAATGACCACCTATAAAGTACCCCCCCAGATGTTCCGACTCTGCCCAAAATCTAATCAGCTCATTGGACGCTGAAACAAAGCTTAAGTTTAAAATTTGGTGTTTTTATGTGTATCGGTTCATGAGTTATGCGTTATACAGACACACACACACACACACACACACACACACACACACACACACACACACACACACAGACACACACACACACACACACACACACACACACACACACACACACACACACACACACACACACACACACACACACACACACAGACATCATCGCGAAAATAGTCAAAACGGATTCAGGGGACCTCAAAACGTATAAATCCGTCAAAAACTCGAGGTCGAAAAAAATCATGATTCCTATACTTTCCTTATATCTGTATACAGATAGGAAATTAAAAATGGTGCTGTGAAGTGGGACTTAGTATAAACTCTACAGAAACAAACTAGTAGTCTTTTTAAGGAAAAGAAAAATTAATCTCAAAACCGTTAAATTAGACTGAATAGATATAGAATGCAAAAATGAAGTCAAATATCTAGGCCTAACCCTGGACAACAAACTTCTCTGGAACACACATGAGTAGGAAGTAGTAAATAAGGCCACAAGAGCCCTAATGGTATGCAGAAACATTGCGGGTAAACGATGGGGAGGTAACCCAAACATACTGCGATGGATGTATAGTGCAATAGTGAGATCAATCATCACTTACGGGGCTATAGCCTAGAGTAACAGAACAACTAGTTTAACATCTACGAAAGCTAATATCTCAAAAGTACAAAGATTAGCCTGTGTTTGCATCACCGGTGCAATGAGAACCTGCCCTACGTCCGTAATGGAGGTGATCTTAAACCTCACCCCTCTACGTTTGATGATAGAGAATGTGGCAAAAAGGACACGATATAGAATGATCAGGAACGGAATAATCAGACAAAAGTCTACTTACTTCAGGACTTAAGATACCCGGGACATGCCCCAGGATGAAATGCTAAAGAAGTACAGTTTTGTGAAAAACTTCAAAACCACAGAGCTGGGCTGTAAGAAAGAATGGAGCCAAGAAACTGAAATAGAAGTATATGGGCCGAGAACCAAGCACTCCGAAAGCTTGGGAAAATGCCCAAGCATCTTCCAGGCGAAAATTCACGCCATCGAGAAGTGTATCCAGTTTAAAATCGAGAGAAACTATCATAGACAAGAAATTATCATCATGTCAGATAGTCAAGCAGCCATCAAAGCGCTGAGCTCTTACGTAATTAGCTCAAGTCCTGAAGTCTAGAAGAAACATCGATTCACCAGTGGCAAATAAAAATAATAAAAAAATAAAATTAAAATAACAAAAATTATCCCCTAATACCATAGTCGAGCGGTTCATGGCAACTATACTCTGTTTTTAAACTAAGAGGAGCGATTTGAATTTAAGTTGGCAATTCTGTAGACTTCTGATTGGTCAGATTGCAGTCAATTTCACACATTACTTTTTAGCATGAACATCAGCTAATAATTGATATTGTTGACATTCTGACATTTTATAATTTGATATTTCATCATTACTTAGTCTTTTACTTTATTTCCTAAATAACAGTTTTTCAGTATTGAAAATTGTATTGAAAATCTACAATTATGGACCCTTCTACACTGAGTACTATTAAGGGTAGCAATTCCTGAAAAGCCCTACAAGAAAGGGGAGACACCTTATTATTTTACATGCTGCCTCTGATGAAGGTTTTGTAGAAAATGCATTATTGGTTTTTGAAGGTAAAAAGACGGGAGATTACCATGAAGAGATGAATTCCAAAGTATTTTAGAAAAAACTAACAACTTTATTACTGATTTTTTTAATTGATGAATTTCTAACCAAAATGATTAAAATGTACCTAAATATTCAAGTAAATTTTATTTATTGGAAAAGAATAAAATCATTTACAAAATTCACAAAAAATATTTTAAAAATACTTAAAATTAATATATAGGTATGTATGAATAGTTCACTTTAAAAAAATATATGTTTACATGTAGTGTTATGAAAATGTTGGTTCCAGTTTTCAAAACAAATTCTGACTCATAGGCCTGTAAACTTATAAATGCCTTTATTTGCCCTTTAGAGTATTAACCATGGGTTAACACTAAATGAGCCATAATATCCACATTACTCATAGGAGAGATACCAGTTACTGTGTGATCCACTTGTCATTAACTGATTAACTTTTACTTTTTATACCTATAACAAAAATATCCTTAAAAATGTAAACAGACCAGATTTTTATATTTTATACTAACCTAGCTACATCTGGATATTCTATTTAACAATTTTCTTAAATATTTAATATCCATTTTAAAAAGATCATAGTTATTCTCAAAAAGTCGATTTCAAAAGCAAGAAAAAAATATTTCTGATATCAAAACCATATTGAATTTTATTTGACAGTGACAGTTCGTTTTAGACACACATTTCAGATCACAATAATTTAAAATTTGCGACCGTTGTCTCGGACCAATTAAAAAATGAGTTTTATGACATTTATTCCTTTATTAACCGCTAATTATTGGTAGTTCACCTTAGATAAAAGAGACCGGAGATGTAACATTGCACACTGCGCATGTTGTCCGTTTCTCCCTCACGTAACCCACCAATTGAAATTCATTATTTCTACGACGCCACCCGAATTGCTCCGAAATAGTCATTTCTATTCTACGCTCACCTCCCCGAGTTTAACAACGATTGACATTGACCGCTGTTTTTTGAATTGTATGTTGGTGTTATTAACAATTTAAAGTGTTCTACCTATTCAGTTTTAGGTTCAAAATGCCACGATGTATCGTGAAAAATTGTATATACCTATCATAAAAGTGCCAATGTTATAAAAGATAAGAAATATGTTCGTTTTCACCGGTAAATATTTATTATTAATATTTTGACATAACCGCCATGCTCCTTTATGTTGAATTAGTCAGATCCGCATTAAGGTATTTCTCAAAATATTTCGTATCGAATATTTTAGAAAACATATTTTATAGTACTTACTTATAGTTATAAATAAACCAAAGGAAAAAATTTTGAACATTTAATTGAGTTTTACCGAAGGTAGGTAGTAAGTCTTTTTTGGTGCGTAAAATAAGAAGTAAAGTAGCATATTTAGTAACGAAATCTTGTTTTAAAAATATAGATTTATAAGAATATTTAATAAAGGTAGTTTTTAGCCCTTTTTGGTACATACATAAGAAGTAAACAAGCATAGTTGCTAAAGAAATTATGGTTTTAAAAAAGTAGTTTTATAAGAATATTAAATAAAATACAGGATAATATACAAAAAATTTAAAAGTTCATCCTATTTTCAGTCAAAACTGAAATTAATTTTGTGCCTATTAGTCTTAAAACCAAGTAAAACTTTCAATATGACATATAAGCTAAAAATAATAATATTATAGTTACGAGGGGTAGGTCGAAAATATTGTTAATAAAGTGTTAGATTATAAAATTTAAAAATCGAGATCAAAAAATAAGAATCACTAAATTTTGAAGATAAATACTCGGATAAAAGCAAGCGACTGACGCCTTTTATTAGATTTAAATTTTAAAATATTTTTGGTTTCAGAGTATGCATTCCTAAAATTGTATGTGACACATACTCTATATTTTTTAGTATTCCAAAAGAAAAAAGTTTAAGAGATAAATGGATACTTGCAATAAATGTTAATAAATTTTAGTGATGATTCATTTGATTATAAAAAATCTCCCTTTGCTCTACACTTGAAAAAAATTGCTATACCCAATCAGGTAATTTTTAATTAATATGTATTAATCATGGAATTATTTTTAATTAGGTGCTTATTCAAAATATTTCAATTTAATATTTATTAATTTGAAAGCTTATAGAACTGCCTCCAAAATCAAGACCTAGTTTGGGATATTATCACCAAAAAACCCCCCCTCGATCTGCTGAACGAAAGAAATATAAAGTAAGCTATATTGAATTATGTTATTTGGCAAATCTCGTTTATTTCTAAATAATCGTAAAGAGTGAAAGAACATATTGTTTACTTACAGGCTAGTACTTCAAACTCTCAAACTAGCTTGGAATATTATCACGAAAAAACACCCCCTCAATCTCCTGAACGAAAGAAACAGAAGGTAAGTAATAGTAAATTATGTTGTCATTTGGTAAATCTCGTGTATTTCTAAATAATCTTAAAAAGTAACAGACATACTTATTACTCTCTCTGCATCTCTCTCACTCTCTCTGCATCTCTCACTATCTCTGCATCTCTCTCTCTCTATATATCTATCTCCCTATCTCTCTTTCTCTCTCTCTTTCTCTCTCTCTTTATCTCTCTTTCTATCTCTCTTTATCTCTATCTCTTTCTCTCTTTGGTTTTATAACTTGCTTCATTTTTTTGTATTTACTATTTATTTATTGTTTTACTTATTTTTTTATATAAATAATACAATAAACAACATAATAATACATTTTGAGTTTGATTTCTGGACCCTTTTCTCTCTTATTACGACACCCAAAAATATATCTTTACTTTTGCATCATTTTTTCACATAAGTCTGTAGGAAAGATATCGTCTAAACGTATGTAATATACCCTTATCTACAGTCTATAGTGTTGTCGCAACTCAATTTTTAATATGTATTAGCCTTAGAAAAAAACATGTTCAGCTCACAAGGAATCCTCATTTCTTACTCTTCCTATTTACAATATTCTCCTGCTGCACATGCTGCAAATATAATACTGGTAGACAATGAGTACCATTTTTGCTCATAAACGATATTATATTTTGACATTTTATTGTAGTATCTTGTGGAAAAATTAAACGATAACGAAATATTCTATAAAAGAACTTTTGTTTTCTATTATAGAATATTTCGTTAGCATTTAGTCACTACGGACATTGCCGCAAGAGACTAGAATAAAATATCGTTGCTTCTGTTTAATATTAATAAAATCACATTAATTTTATTTCATAATAAAACATTCCATTTAAACATCTTTTAAGTATATCTAATAGTTCATCGTGTTTTTAATAAACCAAGTCCGCCCCTGTCACAGACTTCGAATCTCCTCCCAGTTCCCCCACTCCGTTAACCTTTCTTTAGAAATTGGAAACATTCGCGCAGCATAAATACCGGTATATGTAACATCTCTGGTCTCTTTTATCTAAGTAGTTCACCGACTAAGGCCGATAAAGATAACTATTTCATAAATTTTGAACACGACTATATTTCGAAACACGCTCTTAGTAACAAATCTAGTTACTTTTCCTTGTGTAAATGCGTCTTTTCAATTCGCTCCTCCTAGTTTAAAAACAGAGTATAGTTTTAGACATTTTCCCTGTCGTTTTTAGAGCCAAATCGCCTTTACAAACTCCTGTGGAGATTCCTTGACACATCTCGTACATATACTTAGCATCGGTACTTACGGTTTTTAGATCATCTAAAGGTAAAATTGTCTCAATTTTCTCAAACTGTACGACTGGTACACACGATTCAAGAGTCTTACCAATGTCTCCTGCAAATCGTTTGGGCCTCCTTTGGGCCCAGTAGTTTTTCCATAATTTTTTTCTTATTATTTAAGAGAGCAACAGGCAACAGGCATTTCTTAGGCATACAGGTTGGTTAAATTTAAAGAAATCAAAATTCATTAAATTAAAAAAATATATGTTAATTATCGAAATTTTAAGGCGCCTATTATGCATACAGGGTGGTTAAATTTTTAGAAATTGAAAATTCGCTCCACCCTAATCTATATGCTGCATTAACTTATCAGTTTGTCTGTTGTTTGTAATATAAACATTTTTAGTTTCTCAAATAAATCTTCTGAACTCATTTACTTATTTGCCTTTGGCTCCTTTACTAATTGTTTGACTATTTTGTTGTTACTTTTTTTTATTACTTAGGTGTGGCAATTATAATATTAATTCACAAAAATAAACATAAGTAATTTACCTTTTGTAAAATAATTGTAATATGCAGCAACTCTGGTGTTTATTGATACACGATGCACAATTTCAAAAATTAATTCGCTATATCACAACATTTTTACTTACTTATCAGGAGCACTAATTTCACTTCTAGTAGTATTTAGTATGGGCGCTTTAAATAAATTAATATACCCTTTTCTGAGGTTACAATACAAAACAGCATTTTCTCATTTTAAATAATTTTTAATGTTATGTAATAGTCGTAAAAAAATATAATGTTCAGTTCACGAGGTTTGATTTGAATTATTCGCCTGCGCACATGCTGGTAATATAGTGACAACATTTAAAGTTTCCTATGGACTATTAAACAAATTGACTGTTAGCTCGTTCTAGTTTTATTAATTATATTATAAAAAAATCATCAAGTTTTATTTCATGTAGTGATAAAATCTTATACAGCGTTTATAAATAATCGACTAAATGTTGACAAGCCTAAAAAATTGAAAGAAAATAGTAAATAGTTATTGGTTTTGCCAATATTTATCGTTATAACTACAAAATAATACTCCATATATTTCGTATTTATTCGTATAAGAAAAGTACAGGTACAACAGTTAAACGGTCAATACGTTGTTGAATCGCTCCGATAGTTTTGTGGTTTTTTTTAAAGAAAAAGTGAATATTCAGTGGATATTTTTTGCAAGAGTGTTGAGTAAACTATTTTCTATCACATATCAGTGCAAAAGTTTGTATTATATTATCGGGCAAGTAGATATTTGATACATTAAATAATTGCTTTGCTGGGCGAATTCAAATATTAACCTACCAAACAAACACTGGTTCCTATTTTTTGCTGTTGATAACGCTAATTGCTTTGTCGATGGATATTTCTAATGCTACCGATAAAAATTTGGCCTCCAGTGGCGTATCAATTGGAGAAAGTCATTTTAATTTGTTTATGACCCAACTTACGCTTCTAACGACTGGAATGAACGACATCCGCTCTTTATTAACTGAACATAATACAAAAATTGATAATTGTGTTACTAATATTATTAACTTAAAACAGGAAAATGATTTATTAAAAGATAAAGTTTTGAACCTAGAGAAGAAAATAGAAGCTACGTCTATGTCACAGGTTTATGCTGAATTCAATTCTAGAACAATTCGTGAAAAGAATTTAATATTTTACGGGATTGATGAGTCGTTAAATGATTCTACTGTGGTATGTGAGATATTGACTGAATTGGAACCATCGACTTCTCACAAAGTTATGAAGGTCACCAGACTTGGCAAGGCAGCTATAGGGAAGACACGTCCTTTAAAAGTTGAGTTGTCAGGCCGTCAGGATGCAATGTCAATTTTGACAAATATAAATAAATCTTCTTTAAAAACTTATCCAAATATAAAAATTAAAAATGACTATACTCCTAACCAAAGAAATGAGCTCTCCATAATTTATAAGGAGCTTAATCAACGAAAAGCGATTGGTGAAAATGTAAAATTGAAGTTTATCTTTGGCTGTCCTTCAATAGTATCTTTACCTACTACTAACCAGAAAAGAAACCGCGAGGATGATGAATCACCAAATAAAAATGCAGCTAAAATGAATAGAACTGAAGATTTAAAAAACTAATAATATGATTCTGGAACTGTCATGGCTTTGAAAATGTGTTTAATTTGTCGGAATCAAAGATTCAGTTTGATATTCTTTGTCTCAAAGAAACTTGGCTTACTAATGATTTAACTATTGTACCAAATTTCTTAAATAATTTTAATTACATTACTTCAAATGCAACAAAAGTAAAATCGTTGGGAAGACCAAGTGGTGGTTTATGTATTTTTTATAAAGATCATTTCACTGTTACTACTTTACATAACTCTCCTTATTTTATTATTTGTCTCTTTGCTACAACTTATTATAAATTTATTTTATGTCACATTTACTTTAAACCATTTCTAGAATTAATTTACATTTTTGAAATCTAACAAGTGTTACTAGCTGAACTTTCCGAAATTTATGTTGATATTATGGTTATAATAGGGGGTGACTTTAATTGTAGGATTTCAGCTCAAGGTATTGTGCCTGTTGAAATAATAGAAAACGCAAATCTATTTAGTAATAGGCTAAGCTTGGATACTATATTTAATTCTAGAGATAGACACTTGATCGATTTTATGTATGAAAATTCCTTTTCAGTTATTAACGGTAGAAGTACACTCGATAGACTTGGTAAATTTACGTATGTAAGCAAACTGGGCAAGAGTGTGGTTGACATGGTCTGGGTTAATAATATATTTCTTTCAGATGTAAATAATTTTTTCGTTAGTGATTATGATTTTTTATCTGACCACTTTCCTGTTAATTTAGTACTAAACTTTGATGTTACATCATCATACTCTCAAACTAATGAATTAAGAAGTGATATTCAAAACCATAAAAAAAATTATCTGGAAAAACTCTTTATCTTTAAGTTATAAATTAAAAATGTTGTTTTTATGTTTTAAGATCTAATTTTTTATATCTGTACTCATTGCTGTAACTCAGGTTTAGAAGCAATAAATATTATTATTATTATTATTATTATTATTATTAGTATTTATTCGTATAAAATAAATACGACTGGTAAAAAATATCATACAATTTAATAATCTAGTATTTTTTGCCATCATAAAACACCAATTGCTTTCAGTGCAGTAACTTAAACTAAGTTAATTAAAAAAATCAATATTAAGTTTTTATGTTAGTTATTTTTTTTTTTTATTCAAAACCCCACCTACGTGCCAACAGAAATAGAACACGTAGTGCTCGAAATACTCTCACCACAAGCAAACCAAGCCAGACAATCTCCAATTAGCCTAGCCGTCAAACACTGTACCCACCAATCTGCGGTAGTCCAAATTAAATTTCACACCCACCTTATTCCTCAAACGCATACCCCTATCAGCTGTGAGAGCTTTCGCCTCGATCCATCTCTGTACACGTTTATTGATCTGCTGGCTAAACGGAGCAGACCTCTAGAGCCCAGCATCGCAGACTTGCTCTCAGTTCGCGGCATCATCTCCGTAGCCCAGCACGCTCAGCACGCCCTCAGTGAGCACGAGCGAGTGCAAATATGGGGTTAGTCCCCACCGCGATACCGATTTCTTTAACGGGCACGTGAAAATCACGTATAGAAGACCAGTATTCTATAAGAAAGAAAGGAAACTTAATTTCGGACGTCATCTACGTTGTGCTGGTGGACGCCTTCTCCGTAAACCCAGCATTTAAAATCTCTAAATAATTAACGATGGCAATTTACTGAGAAAGGCTCGCAAGGAAGAATAAGATTCATGATATTTCTTTAAAATTGCCGATTAAATTTTCTTCGAACGTTTGGTATTTAGCACTAGGATATCTGGAAGAAAATGTGCGCTTACCACACCTACCCCAGTAGCCGCGGGTCTCGTGGCAGTATGAATTGGATCGCTAATGAGGAATATCCGGTATTGGCTAGCATTGTTAGATTTTTATAAATTTAATATGGTTGCTTTTTGATATGTTTTAATGCATGAGTATTTATTAATTTAACTGAAACATATTTAGATTTTTGGCACTAAATAATAGAATGAGTAATTTTACATATTATATAGATAATATAGTCAAGACTAATTTGACTAGGCTATTTGTTATCTTTTAGGAGACGTATTTGGAAAAATTGTGAATTGAATTATTTCTTTAGTAAAGCCGCTCTTATTTGCTAAAATTTAATAATCTCCTGTTTTTTAATATAATTATTCATTTTAAAAATAGAAATTTGCCAGGGGGGCATTTAAGTATTACGTAAGCAAACTTTAAAATATTTTAACATTCACCACTCGCTAAGAATAAGTAATTTTCTCAACTTTTATCAAAATTAAAATTTAGAAATCTATATTTTTTAAGATTAAAGTAGTGTATTTTAACAAAATCAAAAAAATTAAAAAGCATTTATTGTCCAAGGATTTCGTATCCAAATTTCTACATCATTAACAATTTGTAGGTTATCTTTACAAGTTAAACTTAACTTCGTTGATTCGGTTGGATTATTAATGCCAAAGTAGTATATGATTTTAATTAAAAATATTATTTAGAAAAGGCTTTCAATATTTTGTAATTTTTTATCTTACAAAATATTTATAATACTCCCCACCCTTTGTTAGAAAAAAATTAGAAACATTTCATCCTGTCCCCTAAGCCTGATTACTTATTACCTGAATGCCCCCCAACAAAAGTGCGTTTTTAACAATACAAGCTCACAATTTAATAATTATTATTAAAATAATATTATTAGTTAGCTGAAATTTTAATGAATATTCCAATTTCAAATATAAATATAGCATTACCCAAGTAACACCATAAAAACATTTTGGGTTTATTTCAGTTTTAAAATGGTTCTAATGTGGTAAATAAGAAGATACTGGTTTTAAAGTTACCTTGTAGATATACTGCGGGCACTTAAAAGCCATTTAGCATTTAATATTTCACTATTGTCTTACTAAACCTTGCCCTAAAATAACAAAAGATTATTTCTTAAGAATTCTGAAATTGGGTTTTAACTTTATAAGTATGTTCTAAGAAACTACAGGGGATGTCTGCGGTCGTACAACAGAGGGGTCGTTAAAGATTATAAATTAATGGTATTTTCAAATAAAATTAAATATGTATAATAATTCAATAATTATTATTAAAAAAACTGCAAACAAACACTATAATACAGCGAATTTTTAGTGAAAGCTATAACTCGTAAACAAGAGCTGTCAGAAAAAAAAGTGGGGGTTCATTTAGAATCAGCGACGTAAAATTAGTTAACATCATGTGACATAAGTCATTCATCACTCAAAAAGTGTAATTTTGTTCGCCAGTGTTATCATTTGTTCTATTAAAGAAATTAGAAAACCAACACCTACTTACGTCTATGTTTTTTCTCTTTTCAAAAGCCGCCATAAAGAAAATATAATTAAAAATATGGTACGGTGCAAAGTACCTGATACATGTGATAAGGTAATGTTAACCCTTTAACATGCAGTACTACTTTTTTGGCTTTGGAAGATTTATTTTTATATGAACAGGTTTATTTGAACTCAATTAAAGACTATTAAAGTAATTTTTTTTATTTTTTTGTTAACTTATTGAAAAAATTGGTGGTTGATATTTCAACCAATGAACGTCTAGACATGTGACAATACTTGTATGTTCATTGGTTGATATATCAACCACTTGTTATTACAACGATTATTTTTACATATATTATAAAAAACAAATATTCATTAGAATGAAAAGTAGCAAAACATTCTAAGCACAAAGCTACGTTACAAGATTTTCACATTATTTGTGGTCTAATGCTCTTTGCTTTTGTACTACAGCGAGCGTACCTTCGTAACAACTATTAATGTCTTTAGTTTGGTCTTCTAGCATTTCTTGTTCTGATAAAAATCGGGATCATTCATGGAATCATTGGAATCATAGTCATCAGATTGATCAATCATTATATTTGATTGAGCTCTGGTACTGCGAGCTGGTTTTATTATTGGTTCTGAAGTATATGATGCTTCTTGAGATGTTGAAGGCTCTGGATCTTTGGAAACTGAAGGTTCTGGTGCTATAGAAGTTAAATAATTCAAGCAACAGATACCTTGACGCGCGTTGGTTGCTGTAAAAGCACGCGCGTGCTTTCTATCTCCAGTTTGATGAACTATCCAACCTAAATACATAGCTTAGATGATAAGTGGTTGATTTTGCGAATCTGCACGCCTGGGATGGTCCTATAACTTTAATGGTTGATATTTCGACCAGAGAATGATAAAGGGTTATTTACACTCGCCTTGGCGTTGCGCCCCTGGGCCATGGCCCTACTGGCCCCTGTGGTTAATCCGGCTCTGTCTGTCAACCGTACAGTAATACCACTTAACAAAACTAAATATAACTAACTGATTTGAGCTATGTTCACACAAAAAAGTAATGATACTTTATATTTAAACAAAAACGGTTAATAAATTTTAACAATTAATTGACAATCCTGCAGCCATTACGATTGTGGGCATAATACGCTCTAAGAATAAGGATTCTTATTAACCCAGGTCATAGATTGAAAGATAGAAATGAACTATCTGTAAGAGGTATAAAATAATATGCAAATTAAAATGAGAACCGCAAATACGCTAAGCAACGAGTCGAAATTAAATGCATGAAAACAATGAGATATTGTTAATCTAAAAATAACATTAATAAAATATTATTGTTAAATCGATCCAAGGCCCCTTCGACTGATATCTAAAACTTAAAGTGTAGTCTGTTGAGAATAATAATTATAAATAGATGATATTTCTTAATCGAAATCAATAAGCAAGGACAATGAAGATCAAATATTTTTATAAGATCTATTTATACTCAACAAAAATTTTTTAAAAGATTTTTTTTTAAATTATCATACTTTTTACTTATACGTAATACGTGCTCTGGAGAAACTAAATATTTAATGCAGATTTGCTTGACGATGTAGGAAAATCTGGAATAATACCAACGCCGACTTGACGGATTCAATAGGATCAAAATCCTTGCAGCGTAGTAAATATCAAAGCGCTGCAAAATATAGCTCTGAGACTGATAATGAAGCACTAACGGACTTGATATGATCATACCAATAATGAATTATGGGTCAATAGGCTATAATTTAAATCAAATTAAAATGTGTGTCATAATCGTATTAATCATCCGCAGAATATACCGATATATTTTTGACTTATTTAATCCCGTTAAATTAAACAGATTTCTTCTTTTGAAACATAACTGTTTTTATAAAAAAAATATAGCAAAAAATCAATCAATCATTCAACTTTCTACCCACGCTTTGTCAGTTAATTTAACATCTCAAGTGGGATCATAACATTATTAAATATATCATCCTATTTAGTGACAGATAATGCATTAAAAATAAACATTATTTTCAAAATCCAGTGATTTTTTAAATATTTTTATCTTATCTACCATAAAACAGGTGACCGAGTACGATGACTGTGACTATGACTGAAATTGTTCTTAAAATATGAATTTCGGTGCTTTGGTGAATTATGACGTGTTCTAATAGAACCTGCGCCTATTTTTAATTGTTTTCATATAGATAAAACTGGCAACAAAATTGATTAAAAAAATACTCGACAAAATTATAAAATCTATCGTGTACCCCAAGACAATGATGCCTCTCCCTTTGATATACGGTGTGACAATTTAAAAACTTACAGTGGGCTATGTCTCACAAACGAAAGACGATATGAAAAAATGCTTAAAACAGTTTCTAGGATAGAAAAGAGGAACTAAAATGACATAAAAGAAAACTCACCCTCCTAGGCCTTGCCTACCCCAACTAAAAAAGTTTAAATTACAAACCCTTACTTGTGATACATCATTGAAAAGACTATAAAAAATACTATCCAATGCATGGGCGTCGTTTGGGGGGGACAAGGGGGGGCTGTTGCCCCCCCCCCCCCCCAAGCTTTTACGACTTAATCAATAACGCGTAAGATATGCATTACGAACAACAATCTCATAGAAATAATATTCAGGCTAATATAGTTAAAGAATATAGGTTGAATATATTTATTGCATATCTGGTTTCCCTTATTACGTCGCTTATATTACGCTTTTCCGAATACTCTAGTGTTAATTTTTCCTTAAGCCTGTTACATCCCAAAAACATAAAAAATAATACTTTTTTCATTACCGATCAGAAAATGAAAATAGTGGAAAAATATATAAAAATAAAATAAAAATATAGCGTCCAAACATTATGAATTATATCCAGACATACAAAGAGCTTTAAAAATATTTATGGCTCTTCCACCAACGACAGCGCCAATAGAAAGAACCCTAAGGCATATTAAAACATGGCTGCGGTCTATTCGCGCAGTGCGAAGTGATGGTAGGGGAAGCATTTTACTTTTTTCTTAAAAACAATAAAATGAGCAACTGGAGTTGCTATGTTGTAAATTGTAAAAATACTAGCAAAAAACTGTAAATTATATAAATTTTCAATAGCAAAATGGAAATTAAATTACAGGAATAAATGGATAATAACAGTAATACTGGAAAAAATAGACATCAGAAAATTGAAAGGTTTTAAATAAACAATAAATTATTATTTCATGATGTTTTTCAATATCCCTTGAATCTTAAATGTTTAGCAAGGATTAGATTTCTGTCTTGATTATTATATATGGCTGAAATGGAATCTTGTGACTTATTAATAGGAAACCAGTTTTAATCATTAATTCCTATGGGTTCTTTCGACCTTAAAATGAAGAAAATATAAATTACAATCACAAATATACTAATTATATTTGTTAATACGTTTTGATTCTAAGTTATTATATAATGGTAATCTTCTTATTTTGACATTATTTAACCTATTCTTCAATGACGACTTATTAGGCTTAGGCAACATCTCATACATTTACTCGTAAATACCTGCCTATGTTTTATTACTGATTTTTGTTGATTATACTACTTTTTTTTAGCTGAAGTAATAAACATCTATAATAATAAAAAATTAATTTTTTCACTTGTTTTATAAATCCACATACTCTTATTAAAATCAACATATATATTTTTAATTACGAATTCTATTAAAAATTGTATTGTCAGTATACGCAAAAATCGTCCGTTAGTTCATAAAATAGTTGGCGCTGCTGTCACGTACGGAGTGAATAATACATGAAAATAGGCTGACTAGGCTATGCATGATGAGCGTACATCGAAAAATAATCGGAGAAACCAAATAAAGAAATTATGTTTTCTGTTATCGATGTTTTTGGTTGAAATAAAATTTGCATTTTCCTTGTTTTTTTTGTGTGTTCGTCGACGTGTTCGAGTGAGTTTTTTTTGTTTTTATAAATTTTTATTTTTTTTATTACACTGACCGGCACAAAAAAAGAGAATCACTAAAATATTTTCTTTAAAATCATAAAATGTATATTTATTTTTGCTTTGGCTTGGATTTGGTAAACGTGTATTATTCTTAAGATTATTTAACACTTATTTAAGCTTGGATCCGTAATAACAGAAGTCATTAACATTGTAATAAAGTAAAAGAAAAATAAAGTGGCAATATTTAATTAAAACAAATATTCAGATAACCATATAAAATCAGTTATACATGTCAAAAAAATTAAAATAATAACTGGTATTGCCCCCTGTGGCTCGATTACAAGCTTCAATAAGTCTGTGCAACCCTTCCACCAAGTGTCTTATGCCATTTTGGTCCAACTGTTCCCATATGTCAATTATCATATTTCTAAGTTCTTCCAAGGTGTCTGAAGCTGGTACACGCGATCTAAGTTGTCTGTCCATCATGTCCCAGACACGTTCAATGGGATTTAAGTCGGGGCTCCGGGGTGGCCATTCCATTGTCTCAATACCGACGTCAATAAGATACTAATGTACTGTTTTGGCAACATATGGTCGAGCATTATCATGCATAAGAATAAAATTGTTGGCAATTAGAGGTGCAAATTGAATGACGTGATCTTGTAAAACTTCTCTTACATACCGATCTGCATTCAATGATCCTCCTTCCACCACGACAAGCTCCGTGCGGTAGTCCGTAGTGATGCCTCCCCAAACCACTACCGACTAAATGTACCTACGTTAATTAATTAAATTTAGGACGAAATAAATTATAACCGAAGGTCGCAAGTCGAAAACTAATTTCAAACTGAAGTAAAAATAACCCGAAAAATAATTTTAGGCCCTAAAAAGTGATAAAATGATAAACAAGTTACAAAAAATACGCCAAATATACTTATTAGCAACTTGACAATAAAAAAATATCCTTATCAACAACAAAAAATAAAAGATAGATGAAAATTATCTGTGATTCTCTTTTTGTGCCGGTCAGTGTATTATGTATGACTGTGTCTTCACGGAAAAAAAATTGTAGAACAAATTTCTACAATTATACATTTTTTCTCTACAATAAATAGTACATATAGGGACAGGGACAATTTGTAGTAAAAATTTCCAAATATTTGTGGAGAATGTATTGTATAGTTATTATCTACATTATTTAGTAAAAATATCCAAATGCATCAAAAGAATTGTTCTACAAATTGTTATAATTTTTGCTATTCATTGTATGAATTTATATTAAAAATGTATTGCGTTTTATGAAAATAAATACGAAAATTTTACACAATAAATAGTAAAAATTCATAAAAATTGTAGTAATTTTTAATAAAATTTGTAGTAGTATTTTATAATTATTAATTATTATAATTATAACCTAGAAAAAATGTTCCTAAATAAAATATTCAATTTATTGTTTTAATATAAAAGATACAAAGTCTTAATTACACTATGTAATAAATAACAGTAATAACAGCGCCCTCAGTCTCAATTGGCTTGTCGGCACCTGAAAAATATGAAATAAAAATTAATACCTATTGAACTGTTTATATTCTTAAAACGGGGATATTTTTCACCTTTACACTGATTTGGATATTAAATGACTTAAGTCAGATAAGTAACAAAAATGTGAAAGTAGGTATGTCACAATTAAGACAAAAAAACATAATTGAACTTGGCACAACATTCGATCGTTGACCACAACTATTTTTTTAAAATAATCTACTAAGTATATTTAAATTAGTTATCTAAAGGTAAATTATTCAGAAACAATAATAAATGTACTTACCACTAATAGAAGTTATTATTAAAATTTTCTCAAACGCATCGGTGCTCATAATATGATAATGTGTTATAGGTACTCGTATATGTACCATGCTTTGTTTTGTGAACATGGCGAACGGCTACTGCTGTCTGGCCATTTATGATCGACGTCAGAAAACTTTGGCCAATAGCAGAATTCTGTTTTATTCACATGACTTAGAATTTCTACAATATTATAGAATATTTTTGAACAAAATTGAATTTTTTTTATAAAAAGGGATGTAAAGTATTACTATTTTTTGTAGAGATAATTATTAATATTTGTACAAATTTTTACAGAAGTTAGTAGTAGTAATTACGATAATTGTAATAAATTTCTACTTCTACAAACAATAGTAAAATATACTAAACATTGTGGACTTCTTTCCTATTGTTGTAGCATTTTATTCGACAATTCAATTGCTACAATAATGAATAGTTTTTAACTATAAATTGTAGTAAAATTTTCTACAAAAAGTTAAGTATTTTTCTACCATTCTACTACTACAACATTGTAGTAAAATTTTCTAGTCACATTTTTTCCGTGTTCTTGTTCATATTTTTTTCTTATATCACACCTTCTGTTTGTTTTTTAAAAATGTGTTTTAAGTTTCTTGTTTTTTTATTTAAATTTTTTGTCTTTTTTGTTGGGTTATTTTATTTATTAGAGACTTGTTAATTTATATTGCTCTTTTATTTTTAATTTTCTTTATTTTCCAACAAATAAACATTCTAAATTTTTTTCAAAATTTTGCTTTTTCCTCTAGAATTGTGTAACGACGCCCATGATTCAATGGTATAAATAATAATTGTACAGGGTGAATCAATAATTGTGAAACCTTGCCTTAACCCTCTAATGGACAAAATTAAATCTTGCATAGGAAAATTTTTTTAAATAAAAATTAGAATTTAACTGAACCACCAGAGTATGAATAAGCCCGTTAATTTTTTGAAAAACACTGTTTTTACAAAACTGCGATTGTATCTTCAAGAATACATCGCTCGGTACCTATAATTTCGCCAATACTAAAGAAAGTATCTGGAGAGATACAACCCGCACATCTATTACATATTGAGTATAGTATACAATTAAAATTAAACATTTTTTATATATAAAAAATCAAAATCAAAAACAAATATCAATTTTATTGCAATGTAATAAAATACAAATAATACAGGGTGATTCATAACTATTGGGACATGGGCTAAGGACAGGTTATTTGTACCAAAATATGATGACAGGGTCAAATATACCTTAATAAAATATTGCTGTGGAATAAGATACAGGGCGTTAAAGTTGAATTTTTTTTTTTCGTTTTTTTTTTTATATGTCATTGTGTATTAATGAATTGTTATCAAAATCGGCACAGAGGCATATCTTTGGACAGGGGATAATATTTTATGTATAATTTCTCATTTTGTTACGGGGGGCGCCACTTAAATGATTACTAATGATAAAATTAAGTGGTAGCTTTTTTTGACAAATTTTTTTAGTATTTTTGATTAGAAAATATGATGTAAACGTCATTTCTACGTAATATTGGTACTCTTGTTTAAACACGATAATTTTACCCGTTTTCGAGAAAAACGGAATTGAACAGCTCACAAGTCTCAAATGGGGAGTTAAAAAATATAATAAATATGAAAAGTGTGCTTTGAAGTCTCAGATAATTGTGTTTGGTACATGTAATTTCTTGACAGTGAATTATTTTTGCTGTTTGATTATAGTCTATTATTATTACTATTATTATTATTATTATTATTTATCGCCCTGTATCTTATTCCACAATAATATTTTATTAAGGTATATTTGGCCCTATCGCCATATTTTGCTCCAAATAATCTGACCTTAGATTATGTCCCAATAGTTATGAATCACTCTGTATATCAAAAAATTTAAACATCATTATTTGTTATGAAAAGTAAAGAAACAGTTCCTTTTTTCTAAGGCACACAAACGAACATCACATTTTACGTATTTGGCCGTTGTTTGTCCAGTTATGCACCTTTTGTGGAAAAATTTAAATTGTGTCCAATTTGATAATACCGAACTTCTTGTAAAGGTCTAATTTTCGGTTTTTTGATATTTTTGTTGGTTTATTTTGAGCAGTTGGACGCCCTATTATTTTGTTTTTCTTCAATATTAACTGTGCAATTAATTTTCTAAATTTTTTTAATGCCAAGTACTTGATACTTTCTTCATTTAATCCATCTTCAATTATCGATTCATTAATTTTAGGGATTTGAAGGAGATTTTGATCTCGACGACACAAGAGCCACAGCTATATCAATAAGTTCTGAGAATATCGCCAAATACCATCTTTGCGTTTTAAACCCAGTTATGTACAGTGATATGAACATGTCAGATAAGTCATCACTTCCCATGTGAGCACTGTACTCTTTGACAATGTTGGGACATGCAACTTCAACATTTGTTTTCGAATCATTTCAGTATCTCTTGACACTTAAAATGGAATACGCAGAAACAAAAGAACTGGCTAGAATAACAGATCTGTTATCTTGTCATTTCACTACACACATTTTCTGTGTATTATCTGCTTTTGGTTGAAAATTTCCCCTTCCTTTCTTCTTAAGAATTTTGTCACTTGCTAGATGGCAATTTTTTAATCAGTTTCCAGACTCAAAATGCCAAACTCTTCTCTTAAATAATGCATAAGTTCAAGTGAAGCAAAGAAATTGTCAAAGTATACTTTAGTAAGTGGAGGATCTGTCAAGGTTTTGCATAATGCAAGTACGACTTTTGTTCTAAAACCTAATACCTTCTCATATTCAGTAAAAGTGTATTTTCTCCAGCATATATGACAAAGTCATAAACAATTCCAGAAGCTCCAGATCTAACAAAATTCTTGTACATCCATTTTTTTGGTTTGTTTTCTACATACTGTTTTCTTGAACCTGCTTTGGTTCCCTTATATGGTATCATCATTTCATCTATTGACTGTATTCGTTCATTTTCAATTTCATTAAATTTTCTTCTTAGATGGTCAATAAAAGGCCTCATTTTAAAATATCTATCAGTACCGGTATCATCATCGTTATATTAAAATGTATATACCTTCTAATAAGTTTTTACCTTTTGATGGGCATTACATTAGCGATTATGTTTATATGTAAGTCACTATACCAATAATCGGTGTAAGCAGGTAACTTTATAATACCCATTAGAAGCTCAATAGATAAAAAGTTTTTTATTTCGTCAGAATTCGTAGACAAAGAGTTTCTTCTGTGTGTGGTAGAATAAAAATTTGTACCGTCTACCATTAAATTAATCGTATAGTCATCTAAAAACCTTTCGAAGTATTCTAGAGGAGATTTTACAGAAGTGGGCAAGGAAAAACCCTTGACAGAATTCAACGTTTACTTCATGAAAAAACTCTACATCATTCCATTCAAATTTTATTTCGTTTTGCTTCTTTGGTTTGATTCTTTCGCAGTCTATTTTTTGGGTTGGTTTTATTTTATTTTTTTTTTCGTGATTTTCCCTTTTTACTTTCCTATCTGTATACAGATATAAGGAAAGTATAGGAATCATGATTTTTTTCGACCTCGAGTTTTCGATGGATTTTTACGTTTTGAGGTCCCCTGTATCCGTTTTGACTATTTTCGCGATGATGTCTGTGTGTGTGTGTCTGTGTGTGTGTGTGTGTCTGTGTGTGTGTGTGTGTCTGTGTGTGTGTGTGTCTGTATAATGCATAACTCATGAACCGATACACGGAAAAACACCAAATTTCATACTTAAGCTTTGTTCCAGCGTCTAATGAGCTGATTAGATTTTGGGCAGAGTCGGAACATCTGGGGGGTACTTTATAGGTGGTCATTTTTATATTTCATGGAATATATCTGTTATTTACGTTTGGAGAAGAAAATTCTTCAAATAAATATAATTATCTATAATTTTTGTTCTATGCAAAATTTTCCTAAAATGGTCCGTATTCGAGAAATTTGACAAAATGTAAAAAAAATAATTTTTTATAAAAATTGTTTAAATAAAAGTTGTTTGTAATATAATTCTCTATAATTTTTATTCTATACATAATTTCTCTAAAATGGACCGTATTCGAGATATTTGAGAAAATGTGTAAATTTAGAATTTTGAAGAAAACTCAAAAACGGATAAAGAAAAAAACATTAAATTTTAAATTTAAGGTTTATTTCGGCCTGACGTGAAATGATTAGATTTTAGACATAGTCGGAACATCTGGGGGGGTACTTTATGGGAGGCCACTTTTATATTTTATGGAATATATCTGTTATTAATGTTTGGAGAAAAAAATTGTTCAAATAAAAGTTACTTCTAATATTATTATCTATAATTGTTGTGTTATGTAAACATTTCCTGAAATGGTCCGTATTCGAGAAATTTGACAAAATGTGCAAAATTCTGAATTTTATGAAAGTTTTTGAAATAAAAGTTGTTTGCGATATCGATCTCTATAATTTTTGTTTATACATGATTTTTCTAAAATGGACCGTAATGAAAAAATTGTAGGAAATTTTAATTTTTCAGTATTTTCGTTTTTCATGAATATCTATAGAAAAATGTTTCGAGGTAGATATATGTGGACAATGTATATATTTAGTTTATCCTCTAAACATTTATAGAGATGCTGCAATAGGTTGTACAAAATAACCGGAAAAAGCCTATAATAACTAGATAGGAAAGTCATGTGTTGGACACATCAGATTTTTTATTTTTGAACAAACCAAAACAGGTGGTGCTTTCTGGTCGAAAGTTGTTTTTTTCACTCAGACAAATTGACGTTTTTTCTAATTATTTTCGTTTTGATTTTCTGCTTGCGTGTGCAGACGTAGATACTATTTCTAAAGGCTTTTTTACTTTCGTTGGAGGTAGTTGCAATAAATGTTGTTGTATTGCTTGAGATGTGTTTTGTGCTTAAGATGATGAATGTGGTTCCTGCTGTGGAAATGGTTTTAAGCATTTTTGATATCATCTTTCATTTATGAGGTAAGTTTTTAAATTGTCACACTGTCGGTATAAAAACAAGGCTAGATGAAACTCACTTAAATTACTTCTAGGTTAAAATTTTGTCAATGTCAATTATTTTAAATGTGGTAAAGTATTTTGATGATCACAAAGAACTTTTTCAAATAACGAGGAAAAACTCATTGGCCTTAATTATACCGTTAATATTACTGAAAAATAACAAGTCTCTAAAATAAATACCTTACTGAGTTATGCAAATCAGCTAAGCATTTATGTTTTCCAGGGAATGTTTTATGTATTGTAATTTCAGTAAAACAATAAAACGAGGCACATTATGTTTGTGTCTATTACAAATGAAGCTTGACGATGTTCAGAAGACAGAGATTATCTTATCTTTGTCCATAAAACGAAAGAAAGTGAATATTCAAAGCGTTAGATTTTTATCAACAAAATTTAATGCATCTGAGCGGCGCATAAAAAGTGTTTTAAAATGGATATAATACTGTTTTGATTCTTATCAGATGATTTTAAAATATAACCTGTTACAAAGTAAAATATAATTTTTAATGGTTGCATGAGGTGTGATAAACTGTGTTAATTAAATTATTCTTGTTAGTTATTTGAGAAAAATACTTTCTACTTGGTTTTATTAAAAAAATATAGTAGATCGCCAGACGAATGTGTACCAGAGGCATGCAGGAATTGCGACTATATTTTGGACAAATAGCTTCTATTGCTTATTTCACTATTTTTCTCTATTTTTATGGCGTGATTAGAAAGCAACTTTGATGAATTCCATAATATGTTGGCTTGAAAAAAAGATAACATACGAGTAACGATGCAAGTATGGCGAAGGACCGATGTTAGTTCTTGAAGATTAGAAATTCCTTTGTTGAACAAGCATTTGCCAATTTATGAAAAAAGGGAATAAAAGTAGAATGACCAGTGGCCAGCAGGTCAATACAATGTATCATATATTTCTATTATAACATAACTAAAATACCTACATTTTTTAATCATACACGCATAAGTTATAAACCGTTTTAATATATGCTTTAGAATGAAGTAATATTAACTTATTAAAGAGAGGAGGTCTTAAACTAATAGCTGGTACAGCATGTTTTTTATACGTTTTCTAGTTCCTGTTAGAATGAAGTCACTTCCTATGAAATGTGCTCTAAAAAAGGCATTTATAGCAGTCAGCGTTTCAGGCTTACAATCTCTTCCTAAAGCCCTCATCTAAGCTGCATACCCATTAAAAGTTACTTAAAAAAAAACATGATATAATAACTATATAGACACTTAGCCGACAATTTGGCTCAGATAACTAAAACCCAACAGTTGCACCCCGAACCAGGACGTATTTCTATCTTTTCAAGTAAAAAATAACTAGTCATCCTTACCTAAAAATTGAAGGCGTCTGACTTTCACACCAAAAAACCATACACGTTTTCCCTTTGTTGCTTGAACCCGATGATGACAATTAAGCATGTACTTAATGGTTATGAAGCTTATTTTAACACAAAAAGAATAAAGCACTAATCGAAAAGCAGCAATCAAATATAAATAGATCACACAATTAAAATTTAAATTAAAAACTATAACTATGAAAGACAGATACTCTAAAAGCGGAATATATCAGAACCAAACAAAACGAATAACCGTAATAACCTAAAAATAACACTAAAATTGCAAAAACTAGTACTGTAAAATCATGAGATTACATCAATAATGCGTATGCGCCGGAGTATTGCAAATGTCAATAGTACAGTGTTTTCATAAAAATTTAGCCATGTTTTTTAGCAGCATTATAGGACCATTTCTACCACGCGCACCCAACGATATTGTCGTTGCACAGTTTACTGTCATTTTCTCACACCTCTAGTATAAATGATTTGACATAACGAAACTAACAATAATTATAATTAATGTAGAGTAGACTGTAAAAAAATTCTAAAACTAAACAGTAATAAGTGTTTCGTGAATTCTAAATAAAATAATTATATAAAAGTGTAAAAGAAAATGTAATTTATCTCCCTATTTTCTTCTGTAATATCTTCAATTGTTATGTTTTATTTCTATAAATAAACCAACTGGTGAGGTAAAACATTGTGGTATATGATTTTATTTATGTGTCCTATGCGTACATCTTAATATACAAAACACCTGGAATATTCTTTAAATAGTTGTGGCCATAGGAAAAATTGTGTACATAACTCGTTGGAAAGTGTATTTAATGCACTTACCAAATATAGTATCCATATTCACAGATTAATCAGACTATTTTTTTACTTAACTTCAGTTTACCTCTTACTACTAGAACTATTTTTATCGCGGAAAAAAGGGGCCGTGTTTTTTTATGTTCTGACGCATTTTCGACTTCAACCCATCGACCCCCTTCTAAATATATATAAATTTTGCTTAGAATTGCTAACCCTACAATTCTCTATCCGTGTTTGCTGACTGGGAAAATAAATATCGAAAATTGTCACTGACTCTTGGACTACAGTTAGAAGATGATAGTGATGACTTCACAACAAATACACTTTTATCAATGGCTAGTTGGGATGCGGTTTTCCCATACTCTTTCGAGTTGTCTCCAATGTAACATAAACTATTATTATATTTTCAATGAAACAATACATTTTAATTAAATTAACGAAAACTAAGTTTGTGTGATGACTTTTCGACCAAAAATTCGGTGTTCATGTCCCGGTTCAAGCCAAATTCCTTTTTTGCTTCCCTATTTCTTAATTCCAATTACTCTTTTAAATAACATATGAGCGATCGAAACCCCATAAAATTAAGTGAAACAACCGGTATTATTTTACCCGTTAATAATGTTACAAATCTTTTTTGATAAAATCATGTATTCTTTATTTACGAGATACATTTGCTATTCACGATTCCAATCTACCAGCAATAATAATGTATTTAAACACAAAAAGTCAATGGATGCATATAATATATGTAACCGATATAAGGTAAGCATTCACAGATTTAAATCAGAATCTTCGCGATTTAAATATTTATATCACGTTCTCAATTGTAATATAAACGGTAACAATTTTGTAAATAGTATTCGATGTATAATGCAGTTGGCCCAAATATGGATGCCGAGCAGAATAAATTCGTTTTCGATAAATATTAATGGAAGGTACTGGATATTATTTTAAAATGTTTCAATTCCAATTGTACTCCAATTGTAAATATCGTCCCACTTGATTTATAATAAAGGATTTTTTAAATACATACGTTAAACGGGGTATTTTATTTTTATTTACATTGAATGTAGCCCAAAGTTCACTGTCTTATATAAGTGAATATTTGTTTTAAGTATATTATAAACTTTGTTTTGTCTAGTGTGGAATATTATCTTGCCAGTGAAAACAAACTAGTTACTTCATTTTTAAATTCGGGGACCATAGCAAAATGAATAACTATAGACCAATATACAGTATGTTATAAATCATTTTACAAAAACAAATTGAATTCCTGGAATTTGAATTCATAAAAATGTAGCATTAAAGATAAATATTAATAATAATATATTTATTGCTTTTACAAACAGATTGTTCTACAGCAAAAAAAAATAAGAGAAAAAAAAGCAAAACAAATAGTACATTATATACCTAGGGTGAGAAGTAAGCTATTATTTACTGAGCACTTTTATATCCTGAGGCGCGTAGCGCCGAGGGATATAATGTGCGAGGTAAATAATAGCTTTCTCAGCCGAGGTATATATAGAATTTTTTTTACTACTAACATTAATGTATTAGCAATTTTAATTTTGGCATAAGTAATTTCCTAACAATTTGTTAAATATTTCGAAATATCAAGCAGACTGGAGCGTGTTTCTAATCAGACTGGCTTTATTTATGTAAAAATTTGGCATGTGTCAAATTTTGGTATGATTCTAGGAAATATCCCATTGCATTTTTGATATTTTAATGACATGGATTTATTGTTATTAATTAATAATTTTTAAAGCCGGTGTTGAATTTCCTAGTTAATATATATTTTTACTATTAACACTGATATATATATTATCATATTTGATTTGATTAGATTTTAATAAACCCAGCTTTAGTTATTTCCTACTTATTTTTCAAATATTTCAAAATATCAAGTAGTCTGGGAGTTTAGTTGTCAAATTAACAAAATGAAACTAATGAAATTTAGTTTCATTATTTACCTAGGTTTTTTTTATTATCATTATTTACCTAGGGAGAGAAATATTACTTTTCATTAGAGGAATGGAGTAAATAATGGTGATTTCTCATGTTAGTAGTAAAAAAAATACATTATTTGGTTTATAGCTATAGCTATCCTATAAAATAAAAACACAAAAAAAAGATTATGTGGATTACCATATCTTTGTTTAAAGTATTAATTTATTATGAATGATCTAAGTTTTAGAACGTTCCATATAGAAGTTGCATTAGTTTTAGCTGAATTGATCGTTGTATTATCAAAAGAGTAAATGAGAAAGTTTAAATCAACTAGATAATTACAATTTTTAGATGTCATGACATGTAAATTGTATTGATTGAAAGAGAAAACTTAGACGAATCGAATGCTGGTATGTAAACTTTGCAAATTAAGTAATTAAGTAATTTGTTGAATAAATCACGGATTATCGTTAAATTGCGAGTACGCTGCTAAATATTAATTTACCTACACATATACGAGGGTACGTCCCAATATTACCAATGCCTACAACACCTACAACAAGCGGGAGTAAAGAAATCTCTACAAGAGATATTTATACGTTGTTACAAACCATTAATGTTAACTTGAATTCCAAAATAGACGAGGTGCAAAAGGAGCTTAAATCAGTCAAAGAGATTTTTAAGGTGGAAATAGAATCCATAAACAAGCGGGTCGATAATCTTCAAGAGGAGAATATATTTATAAAAAATAAATTAAAAGTAACTGAAAGAAAGCTTAAACAAAACAACATAGTAATTTATGGATTACCTGAGCAGGAAGAAGAAAACTCTCACACGCTAATAAATACAATATTGGATCTGATCAATAGAAAATTAACAGTTGATTTTCACGTAGGGGAAATAAATAATATTTTTAGAATTGGAAAACAAAATCATCGCCCTGTGTTACTATCTCTAACAACTTTTTTGAAAAAGAAAGAAATTTTAAGAAATTGCGCTAATCTTAAGGGAACATCTATTATAATTGTAGAAGACTTAATTGAAGAAGACCGAGCAGAAAAAAAGATATTAGGAGAAAAATTAAAAATAGCGCGAACTAATAAAAAGAAATCTTACATCAAAGGGCTGAAGTTGTTCATAGAAGATGTGCCATACACTTCAAGTGAATTAAAACAACTGGATCAAGATTCTAACTTTTCTCCTCCTCCAGCAAGAAAAGAACCAACAACTCCGTCTCCTAAAGAATTTGAATTTGTAGAAGAGTCAGTTTTAAGCTCTGAAATAAAATCAATACAACCCACTTATACTACGGAAATAGAACCCTCTAATACTACGGAAACAGAAAAAGATAAAGAAAAGAAGAAAATTGAAGCGGAAAAATATAAAAGGGTAATTCGTTTAAGATCTGACGGAGGGGTGCAAGGAAATGGCAATTCAGTAAAACCTACTAGTGTTAATAGTAAAAGTAATAAAAATAAACTCTTTAAATGAACCTCGTATAGCCAAATGTTTTGAGTTGTTAGATAGTGAGATAAGATAAGTTTTTTTTTGTAACAAATAGTAGCATAGTTAAATTTTTATCGTTTTAATTTAATTTTTATGATTTTATACTTATAGTTTATGCATTCGAAAATTATATTCATTAAATAGGTAGAAAATGAAGATTGGTCATTTAAATATTAGATCTGTCTTTACAGGCTTTAATGATTTTAAACATTTATTTGAACAAAGTGATTTTGATATTATGTTTCTTACTGAAACATGGCTGACAAACGATGTAAGTTCTGATGTAATTCATATTCCAGGTTATAATTTCTTTCGGTTAGATCGATTAGGAAGGGGAGGGGGTGTCGGTGCATATGTTAAGACAAATATTCAATGCCACATAATAAAATTAAATTTTGAATTAAGTAGTGAACTGGAGTTTTTGTTTTTAAAACTTAATATAAAATCTTTAAATTTTGCAATAGGTGCCTTATATAGACCGCGCGACAGAAATGTTAATGCTTTTGTAAGTGATTGTGACAATATTTTTTCTTTCTTGTGTCCCTTATTTAATGAAATTATCTGTGTGGGCGATTTTAACTCAAATTTTTTTGACCTAAATAATCCTGTAAACTCTTGTTTAGAGTCATACAATCTAAAACAAATTATTACTGAGCCAACTAGAATAACACTACATACACGTAAACTTATTGATCCTATTTTCGTTTCTTGTACAGAATTAGTATCTTCTTGTGGAACGTTACCAACTAACCATATATCTGACCATTCTTTAACTTATTGTGAATTAAACGTTGTAAAACCAAAAATCAAGCCTAAATTACTTGACATAAGATCTTTTAGAAACTTTAATCCAAATGAATTTATTGAAGATTTAGAAAAAATGCCATGGCACAAGTTTTTAAGGGAAGATGATATTGACAGAAAGATTGACTTGTTTAATCAATTTATCTTATCGGTGTTCGATGTTCATGCCCCTAGAAGAACTGTTAAAGTAAGTAAGCCTAAAGCTCCTTGGCTGACCACAAATTTGAAATGTATTATGAAACAAAGGGATAAAGCTCTTCAAAAATTTAAACAATCCCGCTCAGCAGCACACTGGGAAGATTATAAACAGCTTCATAATTTTGCTTTAAGTTGTATTCGTAGGGAGAAAAAGGCGTATTTAGACATGTTAGCTAAAGATCACAAAAATCCAAAAAAGCTCTGGTCTACTTTAACCGATTTTAATGTAAAAATTGCAAAATCATGTGATTTACCTAATAATTTAGCTGATCCCGAAAAAATTAATAATTACTTTTGTAAATTCTTACAATGTGTATCTGGGGATTGTCTAAACCAAATTGACTTCTATAACAACAATATTAATGATTTAAATAATTTTTTTACATTAAAACTTGCCACATTAGAAGAGGTAAGTAATATTATTAAGGAATTGCGGTCTAATGCTTACGGCGTTGATAATATATCGGCTTCAATGCTTAAACTTTGTACGCCATTTATTATCAAATACATTACCCACATTATTAACTGTTGCATAGAAAAAAGTTATTTTCCATATTTGTGGCGGACTGCCATTGGCAGGCCACTACCTAAAAAATCTAATCCACAAACTTTTTCTGATCTTAGAATCATTAGTATCTTACCAACTATATCCAAGGTATTTGAAAAAGTATTATACAAACAAATATACGAGTATGCTTGTAAGGCACATATACTTCCTAATACCCAATGCGGTTTTAGGAAAGGCTATTCCACATCCACAGCACTAACTACTGTAACGAGTGATATAATTGATGCTTACGATAAAGGAGACATTACTGTACTTACACTTTTAGATTTTTCTAAAGCGTTTGACACCATCGATCACAGGTTGATGGTATCAAAATTGAAATATTATGGTTTTCATTATGCAGCAGTTGCGTTGATAAAATCATATTTAGGCAACAGGTCTCAACGTGTATGTTACAATAATACATTTTCGAATTCTATGAATATTTTATCTGGTGTTCCCCAAGGCAGTGTCCTGGGACCGCTCCTTTTCTTAATCTATACTTCTTGCATTATCAAATCCATAAAAAATTGTAAAGTCCAAGCCTACGCTGACGATACACAATTATATTACAGTTTTAAAAACGACCATTCATTAACTGCTAATCAACTTATTAATGAAGATCTTAAACTTATTTATGAACTTTCTTTTCAACATAATTTAAAACTAAATGCATCGAAATCTTGTGTTCTGTTTTTTGGTTCAAAAAATAAAAAGGAACTTGTTAAAAATCAATTTAATATTAATATTAATAACACCAAGTTGCCAATTGTTGAATCAGCTAGAAATCTTGGTATATATTTAGATACAGATTTAAGATTTAGAGAACATGTAGGTAAAATTACCCGTTCAGCTTATCTTTCTTTAAAATTACTTTACTCCAGCAGGCATATTCTTAATCATAATCTACGTATAAAACTCAGTGAAACTCTCGTCTTGTCCAAACTAAGCTACTGCGATTTTATCTATGGACCCTGCCTAGACTTGAACACTCAGTATAGAATTCAAAAAATTCAAAATTCGTGCGCAAAATTAATATTTAATCTTCGTAAATATGATCATGTTACTCTTAAAATACGAGAATTAAATTGGCTTAATATGAAGGAACGCAGGACACTCCATTTAGGTAACTATTTTCATAAATTAATAAAATGCATTGACAGCTCTTCCCCACTAATTAAAAAGTTTATAACTCGTAAAACAATTCATGATCGAAACCTCCGCGACGTCACAACTTACACAATACCCCGTCATCGAACAGCCTTATTTAAAAGAAGTTTTGTATATAATTCTATTAAATTGTACAACTCTCTTCCTTTAGAATTAAAAAAATTAAACATAAATTTATTCAAAAAATACTTTAAAAAATATTACGTTCAAAATTTTGTTTGAGCTTAGATTTAATTGACCTTTTTACTTTAGCGTATATTTATTACTCAGTCTCAACTGGGCTATAATGCGAGTAATCAGAATACGAAGTTTTAGGACAAGATAATTTTTAGGCTCGTGGTTGATTGTAAATACATTGTAAAAATTAAGGAAAGATGATCTTTGCACCTTTGCTAAATCTTCATTATATAGTTTGTCAAAAAATTGGGACAATAATGTTTTTTATTTCGTTTTAGAGTTATATATGAAAGATTGTTCCAAATAGCGCCAGCATCAATAAATTCAAATTGACTTTTTACTTGCATGGCCCAATTAAATTTCTCTTGACAGTTTAACATGTGCTTCTGTTGAAAGAAACAGATTTTTGGAAGTCTGCTGTCATGCATAGAAAAAATTGTGAGTAAGTGAGTAACCAGTTAAGGGTAATTTCAAGTCTTATTACATAATCCGGTGTATTGATTATTGGAATGATTGCACCACTTGCTTGCTTAGATTTGTTAGTAGTTACATTTGCCATCTCACAAAATAAATAAGAGGATGTTAGGGTAACACCTAAGTAAATATAATTGTTGGTTAATGCTACAGTTTTATTCTCTAGGTGGACATTAGAATCCAAAGATTTAAAATCACCTTTAGAAAATTGCTTAATTTTGTTTTTGTCAATGTTAATTGTTAAATGGTTTAATAAGGTGTATTCTTCCAATAATTTTAATTTTCTGTCAACATCCACCTCTGAATCTGCAAGTATAACAAGGTCGTCAGCGTATAACAAGAGAGTAACATCATTTTTGTTGTCAATATTAACACCTTTAGCGCCTCTAGTTGCAAAGAAGTTATCAATGTCTAAAATAAATAAAGCAAAAAGTAGAGGACTAAGTGATTCGCCCTGTAAAACAGCAGAAGTGATCTCAAAGGATTTAGAAAATCCATCAGAACATTTAATACGGAATTCTGCATTCTTATACATTTTGCGTAATACAGTTTTAATTCTAGAACTAACAACCAAATTAAACAGCTTGATCCAGAGCAAGGAGTGGTTGACGGAATCAAAGGCACGTTTGAAATCAACAAATGTTGCAAACATTTTCGCTTTTTTAATCTAATATGCTGTTAAATTACAGAGGTTAACGTATACACATTATCAGTGCAACCATACCCCGGTCGGAAACCTGCTTGTGATTCCGGCAGAATATTGTTAGTTTCAGACCAGGTTACCAACCTGTTCAGAATAATAAGTGTGAACATTTTAGCAGCACAGTTTATTAACGCTAATCCCCGGTAATTTGAAGGATCATCGAGAGGACTTTTTTATGAAGCATACTAAGTGACTTTTCGGTCCACTTTCGGGGTATGATGCCAGAATCAAAAATGTTGTTAAATAGGAGTGTAATATATAGAATCCAATTATTGGGGAGATTTTTAAAATACTCATAAGAAATACCGTCAGTACCAGGAGATTTATTATTTTTGCAAGCATTTATTACTGTATAACATTCCTCTGTGGATATTTTAGCATCAAGGTAGGGATGCAGAGCATCGAAAAGCTTGGTGGTATCTAAAATTCTAGGAGGATAAACATTATTATAAAAACGTTTCCACATTTCTATGGTGAGATTAGGGTACTAAAGATACGACAATAAACCAACTTGAAACTATAGTCAAGTCTTTTTACAGGCCAAGGGTGAGATTACAGAACGTCTGCAACTTTGCAGATCTGCAAATATGGCGGCAACTTTGCAGATCTGCAAATATGGCGGACTTGCAGATGCAAGTATCCAAAAAATATCTGCAAATTCGCAATATTTATTACTCCTAACAACACTAAATCCAAATCCACCCTTAAGAAGGTTAGAACATCCTACAACCATGAAGTCTTCTATTTATTTTGATTGAATACAGTTCATGGTGTCAGATTATCGAGTTTTTAAATATAGTTATGGATTTGGGTTTAGTGTTGTTGGGGGTAATAAACCACAATAAATATTGCGAATTTGCAGATCTTTTTTAGAATACGAAAACTTGATACATGCCTAGGAGTTTTCCTTCATCAGACAAAGGTCTTCGATACGGTTCTACGCGCAAATATCTTAAGTAGAATGAGATACTTTGAAATATTTGATTATAACAAATATAATAATTGTTTAATTATTTTTCACTCCCACATTGACAAATATCTATAATTATATTTTCATGTATCTATTTAGTTATTTGATATTACTTTCATTAGTTTTATTTGAAACAGCAAATTGTGTAAAATCAGGAACCAAAAAACAGATGCAATACTAAAACATGTGTATTATAGTTATGAACAAATAAGATATACTAATGATCAAATATATTTCGAAAATAATGGAAAAGCAATTATTTCGCCTTCTTAATCAACTTTACTTTCATTTTCACATACGCATACGCAGGCTAGATCTATTGACCATTAAAATGAAAGTGTACCGTAAAGTTCTTAAATAACCTACAAATAACGCAAGATAAAATCTTAATATGCCATTACGTACATTGATTAGACATCTCTATAAAGTGAATTAATAAAAATCATTGAAAATTACATGTTCGTGTAGTTATACTGCGTTATTGCAAAGGTTATGTTGTAGATTTCCTTTCTTTTTTGTTTTTAGTGGTAGTACCTACTTAAAACATTTGTAATGTTAAATGAGAGCAAATAACAATGGCTATCCATCTGCCGTATTCACCAACAGTAGTTAACTGGTTAACAGACTGTTATCAGTCAGGTAAATTACTTTTTGAATTCACCACCCCATTTTACGGCTATCAGATAGTTAAAGTTAACAGCTTGAATTTGGACAGTTAATAAATTTACTCTCCGATATCATATGACAGTAAACTATTGTCGTTTATTATTTTTGTTGCTGTTGTTTTTGAGTGTTGTAAATTATTGAAAAGATGACAAAAACAAGTTAAGGATATATAAAATTGTATTTTTTACATAGAAAGAATTGACTTCTATAATTTATTATCGACTTCATCGGAAAATAAAAACGATATTCCATAGCCCCTTATAAAGCTGTTCCGACTCTATTCACTAATCTTTTTTCTTAAAGTTGGCAAAGATTTCTGTATTTTTGTGTTATTGTCTATGCATTATCAACTTTTTTTTTGTACTAATTCCTCTTCAACTGTTTTTGTTTGTACAGTACATTTATAGTCCAGTAGCCCAATCGGATTAGTATTTTAGATTCTGAAAAATTCGAAGCAGCAATTTTCCTTCGGAATTCGTTGGAGGGGGTCTCTGGTAGTCTAAATTCAAAAAGTTGGGATTCCAAAGTTGTCGTTACCTCCGCCATCTTGATTTAAAGGGTTATTTTTTGTATCTTGAATAACTCATTTATTTTCAATTTTACACGGAAAATAGTTTTTACAAAAGTTATTTAAAATTAAATTTCCTACAATTCTGCTTTTTTTTTTGTACGATCGATTTTTTTCGATTTATACCCGAAAAGAGGGGGTGAATTTTTGGTTATAGAATAACTCGTTTATTTTCAATTTTACGAGAAAAATTGTTATAAACAAAGTTGTTTAAAATTAAATTTCCTACAATTCTGCTTTTTTTTTGTACGATCGATTTTTTTCGATTTATACCCGAAAAGAGGGGGTGAATTTTTGGTTATAGAATAACTCGTTTATTTTCAATTTTACGAGAAAAATTGTTATAAACAAAGTTGTTTAAAATTAAATTTCCTACAATTCTGCTTTTTTTTTGTACGATCGATTTTTTTCGATTTATACCCGAAAAGAGGGGGTGAATTTTTGGTTATAGAATAACTCGTTTATTTTCAATTTTACGAGAAAAATTGTTATAAACAAAGTTGTTTAAAATTAAATTTCCTACAATTCTGCTTTTTTTTTGTACGATCGATTTTTTTCGATTTATACCCGAAAAGAGGGGGTGAATTTTTGGTTATAGAATAACTCGTTTATTTTCAATTTTACGAGAAAAATTGTTGTAAACAAAGTTGTTTAAAATTAAAATTCTGCTTTTTTAATTATATATTTATAACCGAAAAGAGGGGGTGAATTTTTGGTTATAGAATAACTCGTTTATTTTCAATTTTACGAGAAAAATTGTTATAAACAAGGTTGTTTAAAATTAAATTTCCTACAATTCTGCTTTTTTTTGTACGATCGATTTTTTTACGATTTATACCCGAAAAGAGGGGGTGAATTTTTGGTTATAGAATAACTCGTTTATTTCAATTTTACGAGAAAAATTATTATAAACAAAGTTGTTTAAAATAAAATTTCCTACAATTCTGCTTTTTTTTTGTACGATCGATTTTTTTCGATTTATACCCGAAAAGAGGGGGTGAATTTTTGGTTATAGAATGACTTGTTTATTTTTAATTTTACGAGAAAAATTGTTATAACCAAAGTTGTTTAAAATTAAATTTCCTACAATTCTGTTTTTTTTTGTACGATCGATTTTTTTGTATTTATCCCTGAGAAGAGTGGGGGTGAACATAAGTATTGTATTGTCACGTTTATTATTGATGTTGAACCAATATTTTTTCTGTTTGTTTTTTTTTGCTGATTTTAAAAAATGTTATTTGGTACAATTATGATTCCGATTTTTTCTAAGAATTGTAGGAAATTAAATTTTAAACAACTTTGTTTATAACAATTTTTCTCGTAAAATTGAAATAAACGAGTTACTCTATAACCAAAAATGCACCCCCTCTTTTCGGGTATAAATCGAAAAAAATCGATCGTACAAAAAAAAGCAGAATTGTAGGAAATTTAATTTTAAATAACTTTTGTAAAAACTATTTTCCGTGTAAAATTGAAAATAAATGAGTTATTCAAGATACAAAAAATAACCCTTTAAATCAAGCTGGCGGAGGTAACGACAACTTTGGAATCCCAACTTTTTGAATTTAGACTACCACAGACCCCCTCCAACGAATTCCGAAGGAAAATTCCTGCTTCGAATTTTTCAGAATCTCAAGCCTGTTCTTCACCTAATCCGATTGGGCTAAGGGAAGTTAGGAAAAATAGCGGAAATTTTTAGGGACAGCAGATATCGAGATGCGGTTTTCTGCCATTGTGTTCGGGAAGATCTCAGGAAAAAATCTATACGATCTGGTTTAGCCATTTTTTGAAAAATGCCTTCTGGACCAGAAAATGAATTTTCCAATTGTATCATTATAGGAACAACCACTGGAAACTCATAAAAATCGCTCGGAAATCGTTACTCGGGGATTTTCGGGACTGCTGAACCCGATTCTGGCATTAGAGTTACCCGGAATGACTCTGTGGGGGTGCGCGGGGGTGAATTGGGGGAAAAATAGCAGCGTGTATGAAATTCGCTCCACACTCAATACTCGAGGGTTTTCGGGATGCCGAATTTAATTCTAGCATTGGAGCTACCCGGGAGCACTCATGGGCGGCTCTGCGGGGGTATCCGGTATCTGAGGGAAATTGATAGTCCATGCGAAGCGCTCCAAACTCGTTACTCAAGGGTGATTGGGGGCGCTCGGGGGTGGCTCTATGGGAAATGTTAAAGGAGGAAGTGAAAAATCACAAATTATGAAAATAATACTTTATTCAAATAACAAACAGGAGATTTTATTAATGTTAAATTATTCATTATAAACTTAAACTTTTAACTTAAATACTAAACATCTTCATCTTCTTTCCCTGCTTTATCTTCTTCCTCGTCACTATTCGCAGCCCCATTGGAAGTCCCTTTTTGGTTTGAGCAATTTCCATCGCAATGCTTGTATGTAAGTGAGTACTCCAACCCACTTTGGCGGCACCCGCACCTCGTGCCACAGTCGGTTTCATAAGAACAAGAAATTTTGCTTAAAATTTTCTCGGGACCAGCTTCCTGGGTCATGGCGACATGCATAGGCTAATTTTAGCTAATGCTAAAATTGAATTCGGCATCCCCGAAAACCCCTGAGTAACGAATTTGAAGCGCTTTCCATGTATTATGCAATTTCTCCCCAGAATGACCTTCCGGATACCCCGCAGAACCGCCTTCGGGTAATTCCAATGCCAGAATTGAATTCAGCCTCCCCGAAAAGCCCCCGAGTAACGAGTTCGGAGCGATGTTTGTTCACGCTGCCATTTCTCCCCAATTCACCCCCCTGCGCACTCCCCGCGCACCCCCACAGAACCACCCCTGTGCATCCCCGGGTAATTCTAATGCCAGAATCGAGTTCGGCAGCCCCGAAAACCCTCCGAATAACGATTTCCGGGCGATTTTTCCGAGTTTCCAGTCGTTCCTATAATGGTGCAAGTAATGATGCAATTGGAAAATGCATTTTCCGGCCCAGAAGGCATTTTTCAAAAAATGGCTAAACTAGACGATATAGACTTTTTTTCTGGGACCTATCTGAACACAATGCAGAAAACCGCATCTTGATATCTGCTGTCCCTAAAAATTTCCGCTATGCCGGTTTAAAAACAAGTTTGTAATTATTACTTACCGTTGGTGCCAAACAGTGATGGATGCATTTTTCTTAAGACACTTATTACAAATTATTTGGTTATCCCTTATATAACGGCCGCATATTTAATGTGGTATAAATTGCATCACTACCAATATCTAGGAGTGCTTTATAGTTCGTTGCTGAAATCCATCTTCCCATCTTTTGAAAACATGCTTAAAATTGAAATGTGTTGAAAAATAAATCTAGATTCTAGATGAATCAAAATCCAATACACCTTCAAATGCAGTAGCCATTTTAATTTGTCTAAGTTTGAAGTTTTGACCGACTGACAAATGACATGACATTTCGATATGAGCGCCATCCCGTTAATTGGAGTGGTACTAAATTACCGTCCTCATGTTTTTCCATTTGAGTTACCAGCCCCTGTGTATAATGGTTTCGTAAGATACTCTACAGCTATACCAAATATTTGTTGGAAGTTTTATTTCATAAATGCTTTCTTTATGTCCATACAAGACGAAGAAATATTAAATATTTTAATAAAAAGAAAAATGTTATGAAATATCGAAGAACAATTCCTACTAGATATAGAGATATTTACCGTTTTTTATAAAAATAAAAACGCAGTAACCAAACATTGAATCTTTTTATAGATTAAAACAAACAAAAACATGATTTCGCTTTGATTTACCGATCTTCTTTAAACGTAAGCAAACGATCACTTGCTGCCTTACTGATACTCTCAACACGATTATGAATAAAAAATACTCGCTAGCTCTTGTCTTTTTGTTTGATTTATTGATGGTTATGCGGCTTTACGATACTAATATTTTTACTCATAAAGTATTATTACGAAGAAAAAAAAAATATCATTAACAAACACGATATGTAAGTTGCATTTCTTTTATTTTAAATTAAAAATTCCAGATTTTTCTTTTTGGACAAAAAAATACAAAGATATAAGCTCGCGATATGCTATAATATAATGTTTACGTGCATTTGCGGTGTATATAATTGGTTTAATAGCTACAGGTAAATCATACATTAGAACTAAAAGTCACGAAAGTATTGGAACGACAGAAATAATAATAAATGCACTTAGGTACATGGACATGCTAACTTCATTTTCAGAAATCAATTTTCTTATATAATGGATTGCGTTACGTATTCAGGGTCATTCTATACCCGTGTTGTTAAAATATTCTCTCAATATCTGATATTACAATATTAATAGCAATTTTACTTCTTTTTTCAAATACATCTTTTTTAATCATTTTTATTAATGTCGATTTTAACTATTTTTGAATTATGGAGCATCAAGGGGAAAGACATCGCGACATTTGCTTTTTTTCAGTTTAATAAGGGTCTCTCTGTTCAAAATTGTTTGTCAGCAAGGAAATTGTATATTTTTATCTTTTGTTAAAATAAATAATAATAAATAGCTCTACAGGCCTTGAAGACCCACGGCTTGGTTTATTACATTTAACCCCCTTCAGTGTATTCCTAAACCTTTCTTTTAATCTGCTTCTTTTAATTTTTTTACCTATGCCTTTGTTTAAAATCATCTCTAGTTTTCTTAGATTTCCGATCATTCTAATATACCCTAGCCTTTTATTTTAATTCTCTGGCCATATAGTTTTACGTGCTGCCCTATTTAATTGTCTCCATCTTTCTTCCACCTGTTTACCTCCAAATATGTTCCTTAGAACCTTTCGATCCCATATAAGAGTTACTTCTTGTATTATTCTCTATAATCTTTGTATTATACAAAATTTTCCTAAAATGGTCCGTATTTGTAAAATTTGACAAAATGTAAAAAAATCTCAATTTTTTTATGAAAATTGTTCAAATTAAAGTTGTTTGTGATATAATTCTCTATAATTTTTGTCCTATACCTATATAATTTCTCTAAAATGGACCGTATTTGAGATATTTGAGAAAAAGTGTAAATTTTGAATTTTAAAGAAAACTCAAAAACGGATAAAGAAAAAAAACTTAAATTTTAAACTTATGCGTTATTTCGAACTAAGGTGAACTGATTAGATTTTGGGTAGAGTCAGAATATCTGGGGGTTACTTTATAGTGGGTCGTTTTTATATTTTATGAAATATATCTCTTATTTACGTTTTGAGAAGAAAATTCTTTAAATAAAAGTTACTTCTAATATTAATTTCTTAAATTGTTAAACTAAAAGATATTTGCGATATCGATCTCTAAAATTTTTGATTTTGACATGATTTCTCTAAAATGGACCGTAATGGAAAAATGTTTCGAGTTAGATGTTTATGGAAAATGTATATATTAAATTAACTTTTAAATATATATAGAGGTGCTACAATAGGTTGTACAAAATAACGGAAAAAAGCCTGTAATAACTAGATAGAAAAGTCATGTGTTGGACGCATCATATTATTTAATAAAAAAAGAGTCATATAAATCGGGCAACGTGGTTAAGAATTATCGTTGAACATACATAATCAAAATTATTCCGACGAATTAAAAACCTCCTTCTTTTGATGGTATAAGTTAAACGATATAAGTTAAACCCGAGGTTATACCTCGTATAGGGTGGTTCGTGGTTCAATAGTACATAATAATTAAAAACCTATTTTAAAAGAAGATGGCATGTTTAACCGAATGAAATATTTTGTATCATTTATAGGAATACGAATACAAAATAAAATGGGAAACAAAATAGATTAAAGTTAGGAACAAAATAAGAGAAGAGATGAATAAGAAAAAACCAATAAGAAGACATTAATAAGAATGTGAGGGGAAAATAACAAATTCTAGAAGAAATTAAACAAAGAATGGACAGGATGAAAAGAAATAAAGAATTTAGAGAAAATACCAGAAAAAAAAATAAAATTAACAAGAAAAGAAACTAGATCAAAGAGAAAACGAACTAAGAAAACGAACGGTATTATGAATGAAATCAATAGAATAGAAAAAAAAATATATAAAAAAAGAGTGCAAACGAGTGTTTTAATAACAGGAGAAGAAAACTCAAGATCAAAGAAAGAAATACAAAAATATGTAACATTGTAATTGACAAAAGAATAAAGATACTATGAAAATTCTACAAAATGATTATATTATTTAAATTGGAAGGAAACATAATGGAAAATTCGAGTAAAGCATAGGTAAAAAGTACAAAGGCACGACAACAGTTTCAAAAGCAAACAAATAATTTTAACTTAAACGAATGTTAGAGGATAGAAATTCAACGAATTAATGAAATAATAAAATTTAGATAAAATAAACAAGTGATATAAGAAATAACATGCTTGTCTATGGCTAGACAGAATCTGCGCCTAATCACAGGCATTCTGACTGGTCATTGCCAAATACGAAAGCATCTCCGTAGCATAGGGCTGGATCTTCAGTAAGGCGCAGGTTCTGACACTGCGCCTTACTGAAGATCCAAACAAAAAGATGAGGCCATCGAGCATATTATCTTCAAAAGTCCGACGCTTTCATTTAACAGTTTTGCGTTTGAGTATTGGCTAACACAAGCGCCCATTGGTGACTTTGTGAACTACATTAAATTTGTAGGCTGACTCACAAGCTAAGTGCGAGGCATAGGTGCTGTAACCCACCCTCCACACGTTACAGATAGCATTATTCGTTGATGATACAGTAACAATTATTTCTTTTCTGTACCCAACGTCAGCTCACCTCTGCCAAATCGAAAAATGGCTAAACACATGAAGAATAAAAGTAAACGTTAGTTTTACTCGTTACAAATAAACATTTTCTGTGATTACATTAAAAAATTGTATTACCTCAAAAAGAGCACGTGAAACACTTGGATGTTCATCTAGACAGGCGGCTTAATTGGGAGAAACATATCTGAAGCAATTGTCTCTTTTCTATTAGAATGTTCGTGGCACAACTTCACATTATTACGCTCACTGTGTCCTGTAGAAACGACTTTATCGAAGACACTGAACTATTTGATCCAAACCTCTACAATGTTTCCAGAACATAGAAAATTCCATAAAATATCTGCAACACTAGCTATAAAAAACAATTTTCGTAACTCTTATAAAACTCAAATTTGGCAAGGCAAATTCTTTTCTGCTTCTATTTTTCTCTGCTATATACTTGATATACGACCCACATTTTATAATTGGCGATTTCAATTTAAGTAAACATGCCGATTTAATATCAGGCATAATAAGAGATCCATGTAGAAAAATATCATCTTTAATGCAATTTATGAACTTTTTTAATATGTCCCAACATAATACAATACTTAACTCAATGATGAATGTACTGTCTCTAAAACATTTGAACTTTTGCGACTAGATCCTCAACGTCCTGTCCTTGCTGTTGATTTTTTATTAAGACTACTCTAAAAACATTAACGCCATCATGTTCTAAAGAATGTAATTTGAAGAAAACTGACCTCCCCAATTTATATCAAGATCTTCTCACAATTGATGAAGCAATTAATACTTTTTACCCGAGACTATCTATAATATCTTCGGCAAAAAAATTCCCTTAAAGATACACCCGAAAAATCATTATCCTCACTGGTTTAAATCCGAAATTACTAAAAAACTCAATTTGAAGTCTAAAGCATGGAATAAATACAGAATAAGTAAAAATCCTGAACATTACCTCCAATTTAGTAACCTAAGAGCATAACTAAATATCTGTTTGAATCTGATTAAAAAACTATTCCCGAAGAAAATATTAAAACAAATTCCAATAATTTTTGGTCCTTTAATAACTCAAAAAAAATAGCGTAATTTTCAATTCCAGCCAATATTTCATATAAAAATGCTAGCTCGAAAAATTACCAGGACATAGTTTATTACTTTGCCAGCTTTTTTGCTGAAATATAAATTACGTCAGGACCATGAACTGCCTCCAACTTTAGTTTTTCCTCAAATTTGGAAACTGCATCTTTTTTACAGAAAAGGAAGTTATCACCGCCCTAAGAAATATGAAGTAAAAAAAAACAATGACCGGGTCTGATTTGATTCCTTCCTTTCTGCTTAAAGACTATGCTCATTTTTTTTATAAACCTGTACAATATATCTTCAACCTAATGCTAACATCGGATACTTTCCCAAGTATCTGGAAGCTCTCTCGGATTTTCTCTGTTTTTAAAAGAGGTAGCTGGATCAAAATATTCAAGTATAAGCCTTTTACTATTCTGTGCAACTTCTCAAAAACATGATCATCATTTCAAGCTACGTAATATTATTTATTATACCTGAACACCATTAATTCGTTAAAGGACGATCTACTATAACAAATCTCTTTTGTTTTATACAGTTCTTGTGTGAGGAAATTGACAAAAAAATGAGGTAGACGAAATATATGCTGATTTCTCTAAAGCCTTTGATAGGTTGAATCATGACCTACTACTATCAAAACTTTATCAGATCGGAATTTCTGAACTGCTAATTACTCTCATAAAATGTTACATATATAACTGATCGTACCCAATTTGTTTAATGTCTGGGTCTCAAATTACATGTATTTTCCCAATTTTCCGGATTTCCTCAGGGCTCCATTCTGGGTCCTCTTTAGCGATATAGTAACTAATATTGTTATAAAATATTTACTATGTGCTGACGATATAAAACTATTTTACACCATTAAAAATTTGAATGACTGCCAGTCTCTACAACATAACGTAAATATTATGATTGTTACATTGCCAATAAATGATCTCGGTATCTACTACAATGCCAAACTAACATTCGGTGGTCGGCACTCCACAAGAATATTTTTATGACCGATTCGAATCCTGCAACCTTATAAAACACATAATAATACTGTCTGTCACATTTTTACATAAAGTTGTTAATGGCTCCGTTAATTGTATGGAGTTAACACGATCAACTTCCCGTTCCTTGACTAAACTCCAGATAAATTATCACCTCCTAATCAAGCTGTGCCAGACTATTCTCTCTTAAAACCAAATCTGGATATATTTCACAGTTGTAGAGGTTCAGTTAAACGTTTATAGTTCATGTTTAAGATGAGCCTTTTTGCCTTTGTTTTGCTGCTATTGTGATTGTTTAATATAAAAACTAAATGTTTTCAATCAAAAACCTTACGAACAATCTTTAATGCACCCTGGTAACCTAACCATGCAGTGCAAAGAGATTTGAAGATGAAAACGGTCAATAAAAAAATAGCTCGTCTAAGTGAAAAATACCAGAATCGACTTACAATAACTTCCCAGGCTTAGTTGTCATCCCTAGAATTAGAACCCTAAAACCTACAACAACGAACAGTGTTGGTTCCTAAGTTTTTGTATTGTCACCCAATGTTATACTGTTATACTAGCATCGGACTATAGGACTATTTTTGACATAAAACAGGGGTGAAAAAATGTGAGGGATACTACCAATAGGCAGCATCCTTCGTGTTGTCCAATGTATTATTGTCGATTAGGGAGATATCGCAATAAATCAAGGGGTAAAGTTTCCTAATAAATCAAGGAACGAAAATTTCGTATATATGTGTCAGAATGAAACTAAAATTAAAAATGTCCACAAACGTCAGATAAGAAAAGACAACTAGAACAAAAATCTGATGTGTCCAACACATGACTTTCCTATCTAGTTATATAAATGTTTAGAGGATAAACTAAATATATACATTGTCCACATACATCTACCTCGAAACATTTTTCTATAGATATTCATGGAAAACGAAAATACTGAAAAATTTTAATTTCCTACAATTTTTTCTTTACGGTCCATTTTAGAAAAATCATGTATAAACAAAAATTATAGAGATCGATACCGCAAACAACTTTTATTTCAAAAACTTTCATAATAAAAATCAGAATTTTGCACATTTTGTCAAATTTCTCGAATACGGACCATTTCAGGAAATTTTTACATAAAACAAAAATTACAGATAATAAATAATATTAGAAGTAACTTTTATTTGAACAATTTTCCTCTCCAAACATAAATAACAGATATATTCCATAAAATATAAAAACGGCCTCCCATAAAGTACCCCCCCAGATGTTCCGACTTTGTCCAAAATCTAATCATTTCACGTCAGGCCGAAATAAACCTTAAGTTTAAAATTTAATGTTTTTTTCTTCAAAATTCGAAATTTACACATTTTCTCAAATATCTCGAATACGGTCCATTTTAGAGAAATTATGTAGAGAATAAAAATTATAGAGAATTATATTACAAACAACTTTTATTTGAACAATTTTTATAAAAAAATATTTTTTTTACATTTTGTCAAATTTCTCGAATACGGACCATTTTAGGAAAATTTTGTATAGAACAAAAATTATAGATAATAATATTAGAAGTAACTTTTATTTAAAGAATTTTCTTCTCCAAACGTAAATAACAGATATATTCCATAAAATATAAAAATGACCACCTATAAAGTACCCCCCCAAATGTTCCGACTCTGCCCAAAATCTAATCAGCTCATTAGACGCTGAAACAAAGCTTAAGTTTAAAATTTGGTGTTTTTCTGTGTATCGGTTCATGAGTTATGCGTTATACAGACACACACACACACACACACACACACACACACACACACACACACACACACACACACACACACACACACACACACACACACACAGACACACAGACACACACACACACACACACACACACACACACACACACACACACACACACACACAGACATCATCGCGAAAATAGTCAAAACGGATTCAGGGGACCTCAAAACGTAAAAATCCGTCGAAAACTCGAGGTCGAAAAAAATCATGATTCCTATACTTTCCTTATATCTGTATACAGATAGGAAAGTAAAAATACAATAAATAACAACTGAAACTATCTACGTATTACGAGATAAAAACGCAAATATTCGCTTTACGGATATAATATTTGATAACTTTCTAACAATCTGTAGTTATTTAAAATGTCTATTCAAAACGGATTTCTTGGAAAGCTCTAGTCTTTTATTAATTGTTTCTACATAAATTGGATATACTCGTATAATTACAACGCGTCGTTATAGTTAATTCAAAATACAATTAAATTGGTAAAAGAAAAATGGAAATTGTCCATAAACTTGAGCAAAAAACCTCAGGATCCGAAAGCGTATATAGAAAAAACTGTGCCAATGTAAAAATGCAGATTTTATTTAAAATAATTATCGGTTACATCTTATACAGGTACATATTTATGTCAGACTTCGTACCTCCCCAAAAATCAATTCATAGCACATAATTGAGTAGAAATGTTCACAGCGTGCTGTTATTAGTGTTTCAAGATCTACATTTTTTTGAGGTGACTTAATGTATAACACACTTTACTTAGCCTATCACAAATTATATTAACGTGGTCAATGCCGTTTTTTTATCAATACCGATTCCAAGAAACTTTGTTGTTTCTATGTTATTTAGGATAATTTCGTCAGGATAATTACTGTTAAGTATATCTGTTGATTGTAAAAAGAAAGCAGTTACTTCTTGATGCATTTAGCAATAACGAGTCAGTTAAATTATAGACAGTATTTTGTCTTCATAGCTTTTATCATACACTATATAAGTAGATCTATCCTGCAGTATTCTCACTGTTTTTGTTTTCTATTTTTTTATCATGCCAAGCCGGCAAATCAACATCCTGTCAAAAATATATAGCTGACGATTGGAAAGAAAAGGAAATATATCCTAATTTTATTGTGTTACTTTATTTAGTGCAAATTTGTGAGTTTTAAAAATTTTGAATTAAATTCTATACTTAAAAAAGAGTAAATATTTAAAGAGAAAAGTTTGGACTAAAATAAAAATGGGTCCTCAAAAAAACGGTTTTGGAGGTATGGAAGGTTATTCTTTATTTTTACCTCATTTTTTATTTTGCAGAAACTTTTATTTTCTTATCATAGCTGGCTGACGTTCTGTGAAATTAACATTTAGTATTTGACTGTTGTTGTCACTGTTTTAGTTTGTTTTGGTTATTTACTCTAACGCAAAACTAAATTTATGGTGAAGTTTATCCAATTCCTCAGATTCCTTTACATCGTATATTTGGAAGAATTCACCAAATATTGCGTAATACCGGTTCATTGAGAAAAGGGTCCTATTTTTCTGGAAGAACAAGTTCGGTATCTGCTCCCAGAACAGAAGAAGAAATTATAGCACAGATGAATGTGCGAAGAATTTCAATCGAGGTAGGATTTAGTATTCCTCTTGTTTGGAGAACTATCCACGAGAGTTGCTTTATCTGTATCATATACAACGAGTTCAGGCTTTAGATATCCACTTGATCATTAATCACGTTTGGTTTTTTGCCACTACTGATGAGGGCGGGTTCACACAAAAGTACCAACAAATAGGGGGTTTTAGGAAGAGTTTGTAACGGTATGTCTTTTATACCGTTATTTTTCAAATACCTCTGTTACCCCATCTCTTTTGGGCAAAGAAAAGCCAATTACATGCAACTACATGCGGGAGCCACTGTCAAAGCTACTAAGTCTAATAAAAAAGACCAGGCTAGACGACATACTCTAAAAAGAAACGGAGTCCCACAATAGATCTGAAAAGGTCGCGGTGGACAAGGACAAATAACGTCCAACTCCTAATCTAATCTACCCCATCTCTTTCCTTGCGATGACAATTCTGTGGCTGTCAATGGAAGTTCATTTTATGTTTCTTTCTGAATTTGTGTCGACAATATTGAGATACTAGCTTTAGTCGATACTGGTTCTAATTCAACAATTTTAAGATACGTTTTTAATATTATTCATGAGTTGATAGATAGGGTTTCTCATGGATGATACCTCTAAAAAATCCTTAGCGCAATAAGCCTAGCATTTGAAGTGATTTTGAGACTGTCATTGATATATGGAGTACGTAAGATAAGTTGGAATTGAGGAATTCACCCAAATTTTTAACTTCAGATATCGATTCCAAAGGCAACCATTAATATTGTAGATTATTTGTTTTGTGGGACTTCTGTTACGACTGAAATTCCATTTCATTGATGTTTCTCCAGTAGCTTAGACGATTTATATCAGCTTGCTGTTTTATGTAATCAGATTCGTTCTTTATTCTCATGTATAATTTTAAATCATCTGCAAACATTAGGAATAGGGCAAAGATAAAACAGGATGCAATATCATTCACATATAAATTAAATAGACAAGGGCCCAAGTGTGAACCTTGGGGTACACCTGATGATACTTTAATTTCTATTGATTGGAAGTCCTAAATACGCACTGAATTCTTTTAGTAATGTAAGAAGATAGCCATTCAAGCAGCTCCCCCTGAATTCTCAATATCTGCATCTTATTAATTAAAACTTTATGGTTAATCCTATTGAAGGCTTTTTTAAAATACATAGCATGTACTTGATAACCGTCCTCTAGGGATTCCAAGAGATAGTCAGTAAATGTGAAAAGGTTAGACTCTGCTGAACGATGAGAAATAAATCTAAACTGTTGATTAATAGAAGAGCTTTTTAAACTAGCCGATAAATAATCACAAAGAAGGCTCTCAAATACTTCAGGAATACAACTCAATATACTGATGGGTCGATAGTTATCAACCTATGAGTTATCTCTGGATTTCAGTATAGGAGTAACAAAGCTTGTTTTCCAATACGCTTTTTAAAGAAAGATTGAAGATATGGAAAAGGGGTATGGAGAACAGAAAGCTACAGTGTTTAATAAGGGATAGTGAAAGGGCCTGGCCCTTTACTAATATTCAATTTCGATAGTTTTTCATAGATTGATGAGATAGATCTGCAAAATTGTGATAGGTTGAGACAAAGTATCCTGCAAATTATAATCCTTATCACTTATCACTATAAGTTTTAGAAAAATAATTAGAAAACAAATTGACAATCTCTATACCAGAAAAACTAGTGGTATTATCATAGTGCATTACTGAATGTAGTTTACTTTTGTTTTTTCTGTTACAAATTTCCATAAATGTTTAACAATGACCCTAAGAGAAGATTCTGTTAATGTAATATAACTTCGATAACATTGTTTTTCTAAGTGTTTACAGTGAGCCCTTAATGAAGGAAATTCATTATGATCATTTAGTGATCAATCCCGAGTTGTTAAAATAATGTGCTTCATATTTAATCACAAATGACAGAGGTGGATGGTCACAGGCGCGGATACAAGGGGGGATAGGGTAATTTCCCCCCCCCCCCGAGCTGCTCGAACAAATCCAGGAATCCAGGAATTTATTAAATTGTTATCTAAAAACAACGAGATTTTACGAGAAAGTAAAAAACAAGATGACGGTGACGAATGAAGAATAGAGAAGCACAGGCTGGCGTACAGTATTTTTTATTATATTTTAAAGAAACGCATTATTCTTTGATAAAATTATCTACCTCACTCCCCCGAAAAATCTTCCCAGATCCGCGCCTGTATCCTCAGCTGCAAATATCTCGGTTTCGCTATCTTGAATAAAAACCAAATTAAGTAAATCGTTGTAAACATTTCTAACTGGGAACTTGATGAAGATTATGGTAAGAGCATAAAAATGAAAGAATTTGTATGTATTCAACTTTATTTGAAGGAACTCCATCCAAAGGTACAGTGACCAATGCCAATCTATCATTGAAACCTGGCAGTACGGAGCGTTAAAGTCTTCCAGGATGCAGAGTTTATTTACGTTATTTGTTTAATTAATATCTATTAGATTTTAAATGGGAGGATTTCCCACCTTTTTTCTTAAACGTCTCTATAGAGATATGCCTTGTCGTCGCACAAATTTAAAGCACTCTATACTCTCTAGAAACATAATACACGAAGCATTTCCCAGTGTTGTGCTTATAAATACAATTTTATATTAGAAAATCCTTAAAACCTTTCTGCTTTCGCGAGAGGTGCAGTTTGCAACATTTTAACTAAACTCATCGAAAATAACTATACTAATAATACACACTCGTAATGCAGATGACAAATATTGTCGTCACAAAACAATCACTTTTATTTTTTCTCTTCTCTCCTGCTTGAGTTTTGATGAATAAAATTTTTTGAATTATCTTTTGTATATTCTTTATTTAATACTATAAACTATAAACCATATAAGGCCTGTCATTTGTCAACTGTCATATATGTCGCTAGTAGGCTTTACCTGTCATTTATCACCACATGCTATATATTTTTTATATTTTAAACAAGATCAATTTCAATCAAGGACAAACAAAAAAAAAAAAACAATTTACCATTTTAAAATTGTCTTATATAATTGTAAGAAACGAACCTGGAAAAATTGAATAAAGCATAAAATGATTTTCGTGTGTAATAACTTTAATCTAAATTTAGCTTCCCAAACGTTTTATTCAATTTGGTATTTATAGCTTCACCAGGCACCCTTACACAAATTCACTCGAAAATACGTTCCCGTTACCAAAAACTAGTTTAAAACTTCAACTTTGACCTTTAACTACCGCGAGACTTTATTATGTTAAAATGAGTGCGAACTAGTACGACAATATACCATTTCACCCCCTTACATCCAAAGTTTCGTAACGAAAATAGCACACGACGGTCTGATAATAAGGAAATATCATCTATAAATAAAGGAAAAACAATTTTCCAATCGATTTAAGCTTTTGTTCGAAACTAGAAGTTCAAAGTTTTTCATTGATGAAAGTAGTTTACGACAGCCAGCGTGGGTTCAGTCACGAAAATAACAAAGCCATTTTATATTTATTCTTCCATCGATATTTTCAACCATATTGTTTTTAAGGCAATTCTCTTCTTTATGGTAATTTTTTATTTCTTGATTTTTTCCAGTTTGTGGTTGCTTACACCTATTATTTGATATTTTACTAGTGGTTTTCTTGAGATTTAGTTTAATAACACAATGTGGTATATATTAATAGCGTTATTGTCCAACACTTATTCATTTACTCGTATAGGATAATTATTTAAAATTGACATTCATTCTATCAAGTGCTTCATAAGCATTTATTTTTGCAATTGAGGAATATAATGGGAACACATAAAAAGTTCTGAGAAATTTTGAATTAGAATCGACCTTTGAAGTAGAATTTTATATGTTGAAGAGATACATTTATAGTTTGTTACAAAAGTAATTAGGAAACTATTCAGTTTCTCTTTTATATAAGCTTATTTTTGATTTACAGAGCTATTTCAGGGTTATCCATATCTATAGAAGCTAAATTTTATGATACAATTTCTGAAGAAGAAGTAGCCCCTGATTGTGACAAAATTATTTAACCAGAAATTGACTCACTTCCTATCGCGTCCATATTTTGCAAGTTTTGATGTATTCGATGTTAAGATGATCAGAAAAATCATCTTGATGAAGGGCCTTCTAAAGTCTAGTCTAAATAATATAATTTTACTCTACCATATAATAACAAACAAACCCATTTTGGTGTAATCCAAAAATTAAAAAAAATCCATAATTAGACAATGATAAATAAAAAAACTTAATGTCATCCAATCTAAGTAACATAATAAAACGATATCTCCCCTTTAAGCTCCGCGAGAAAAAAACTATTTTTATATTCATAATATCTAAGTATCAAATTAATGCTATCAAAATAAACATTAAGTACAGCCATTAATATTCAAAACTAGGAAGTCATTATGTAATTTATCTTACGCCGACATTGAGAAATATCTCGGGAACTATTTATAGGACTACTGCCTATTTTTGGAAGTTTCGGTTGTTAAATTTTTTATATTCACTCAATTTATTAACAATAATAAAATTAATCCATTAGAAGAGATAGAGCAAAAAATATTTTTATAGAACCTGCATAATTTTGTAATTTTTAATATATATAATCAAGTTAATCCAGTAGACAAATTGTCCTAAAAATGTTGGTCATTGCTAACTTATTTAGACGGTTAATTTGCTACAGTGATATGTGCCGGGTGGCTAGTAGACTGATTTAAATAGCGCGCCATTTTTGATGAACACATTTCCGTAGGTGGGGCTTTAGTAGTTGTTTAAAGCATATGAGTCAAAATCATCATGAAATGCTACACGATCCTACAACTCGTTCGTATTGTTAAAACGTTTTATTTAAATAATGAGTGGATGATTGCCACTATACAGAATCTACGACAAAAGTTTGGTCAAAATAATGTGCCAAGTATCAACGCCATTCGTCAGTTAGTACAGAAATTTGAACAAATCGATGAAGTTAAAGACTTGCCAAGGTCGGGTCGCGTTCGAACTGTTCATACCCCGGAAAATGTTGAAAGAGAGCGTGAAAGTCTTTATACGCAGAATGGTAGCACCTCGCAGCTTTCTGAGTGCCTTTTAAAAGGAGATTTTGATCCCCTTATTACGTGTTGCCTACATCTTGGCGCAATATTTTTAATAGGTGCGTTTTAATCATCCGCTTCTGCTTTGGAATTGTCGGTTTTCTTGTTTTAATCTGACAAGTTAAAACGACTAAACCGACAGTTCCGGAAGCAGCAGCGGATGAATAAAACGCACCTGAAATTTTGCTTGCTGCTGTCATTGTCAGTGAATATTATTTTTGGAGTCACAGTTTATTACTAAAGAATCAGTTAGCTCACTCGGACCAGTTGAAAAGTTCCAAGATAACATCCACTCTAGGGATACAAATTCAGGGTACGCAGAAGACTGCTGTTTTATTATAGGCGGTTGTCATATATTGTATTATCCGAGTTGCGCAGTGTATAAACTGGAACATTGAGATCAAAAGTGCGACGCAGTGTGAGCGAACTAATTCTTTAACTATAAACTGTGGCATAGGAATCAAAATGGCCGCGCCCTATGTTGGGCATGTCGGACCTCTCTCTTGCACCGTATAGTAATCAAAGTATGTGGAAGAGCCCTGAGACCTCTACCAGACGTCGTTGTCAAGAACTGAGCATTTGTCGCACGTCATTATGCACTATTTTAAAAAAGGACTTACACTTGCGGCCGTATAAAATTCAGTTAACCCAAAAGCTACAGCCTAGAGATCACGAAAGTCGCCGTCAATACAGTTACGCAAGTTTTCAGGTTAACAACCAAACAAACGATTTTTGTAGAAAAATCATAATGTGTGATGAAGCCCATTTCGACATGAACGAATTTGTTAACAAACAAAATTATCGTATCTGGGCATTAGAAAACTCGCGACTCATACATCTACGACCACTTCATCTCCGCAGAGTCACAGTTTGGTGTGGTGTATGGTGTGGAGGTGTCATAGGATCTTACTTTTTTGAAGATGCTGCAGGTAATTCTCTTACTGTGACTGGCGAACGCTACCGCAATATGATTTAAAACTTTCTGGCTCCTCAAATTCAGCAACTTAACCTGCATAACGTGTGGTTCTAGCAGGATGGAGCCACTTGTCAAACAGCTGGGGAAACACTAGATCTTTTGCGAGCAATGTTTCCGGGGCGTTTAATCTCTCGATATGTCGATATCATCTGGTCCCGAAGGTCACCAGATTTAACGGCTCCAGACTTCTTTCTATGGGGATTTCTAAAAGATAAGGTTTATGCCAATAGGCCCAACACTGTAAAGCAGCTGAAAAACAATATACGGGAAGTGATTCAAAATATTCCTCCCGAAACGTACCAAACAGTGATGATGGAAAATGTCATTAAGAGGGCTCAGGTTTGTGCGGACTCCAGAGGCGGACATTTGTCTGATATTATTTTTCATACATAATTTCTAACTTTCAGTAAAAGATTAAAATGGAAAAAAATGGACGTATTTTATTTAGAGAGACAAACTAGTTAGTTATATACTGGCCATCCGTAATAATTGTAGGTGGTTTATGTATAGGATCCTCAAATTGCTTTTGAGTTCCTATTTTCTAAAATTGCGCCAGGAATAGTATATTATGCAACGATCATGTAATGATGGTTATTAATACACGAGCATTAACCGGATACGAAACGAGCCAAAGGCGAGTTTCGTATGGTTTATGCGAGTGTTTTAATAACCATTACATGAGAGTTGCATACGCTATTTTTTCTACACCCGATAAATAATCAAGACCTATAAATATTATATTTATATTGGTATTGAACACAATAACAGTAAGTACTCGTATTTCTATAAAAAATTCTACAAAATTGTAATTAATGGTATTACTTCAGGTATTGGTATTTCCCTAGATTTTTGCGGTAAAATATTTTGTACTGTATTTTCTGCTTTCTCCGATATGTGTGGAGGAGTCTTCTATATCGCTAATATCAGACATTTTAATATTATAATTATCGAAGTTTAGCTACCTACGAAAATTTAATACGTTTTGACAACTAAAATAATTACATAGGAACCTAGGACAAACGTCAAACAGCATGCTTGATTGAAAAATTGTAGGTTTCTATTGATTAAAAATCTGTATCGTAATGAAAAATCTGTATCATAATGGGTATCATTATGAAACGGATTATGGGCATATAAGTGCATTATTATAATACGGGTGTAGAAAAACGATTATAATGCCTACACAAGGCACATGATAAGGTAGCATATTAGATCAATGATAGTGTTACCGTAGAGGACACTCTTCCTTTCTCTACAGACCATATTTGGTACTGTTTTTCATCTGTTCGTAGAGCTGAAGAGATTTTTCGTTGGACACCGACGATGGTAGTGTCATAAAACGAGTTCAAACATGGTTATCTACACAAGCGCTAACTGTTTTGAAAGGAGCATACAAAAAGGGTGGCACAATATTATAATAAATGCCTTAGAAATGGTGGACACTAAGCAGTTTAATTTATGACATGGGGAAAGTCAATCACAGTCTCACTCCCCTTGATATTTACATCTGGGAAACTGTTTGATGACCTTAATGTAATATCGTGAGATATTTCTTTCGGCGAGAGTTGCTTAACACGCTTTCACTCCTTCAAGCGAACATGTATTCTATCTGATCGCGATATATTTTTTCATAGGCCATTAAAATATTTAAGAACAAAAAGTGATACGTACGATTCGTATTGTCGCCAACAATTCTAAGATAAAACAAGGCTCATGGTGTGGAATATATTTAAACCTATACATAAATGGACTTTAAACAAAGGTCAGTGTAGTTAAAATTAATCGGGTATTCTTACAGCAGCAAGTATCAGACAAAAATATTGCCATATACTCTAATAGCCAAGCAACTTTAAAGGAAATTCTCTTACCAGAAATCAAAACACGACTGGTGAAAGATTGTCTAGAAGACCTGGCAGAGCTAATTAGTCAAAACAAGGTGACGCTAGCCTGGGTGCCAGGCCATGAAGAATTTCAGGGCAACAAAAAGACCGACGAATTAATCCGAGAAGGCTCAGATAAGACCATGAAAATTGATGCAAAAAGAGTCTCAGGAATGGGGACGGTGGTGTAGCGGTCTATCGCGCTTATATTCATTTATAGGCAAGTTTATGAGTCTGAGACTGCTGGGGTTTCGAATCCCAGACCAGGCCATGTGGATTTTTAATTAAATTGCATGGTTCGGATTAGGATTTGATGTGTGGCGTATTAATAGAAATTTAATTTCTGTTGATATGACATGCAGATTAAAAAAAATTGCCATACATTACCGTCTCGATGATGGTGGGTGAGGTTTTCCGGGTTTTCCTCACCTAAGTCAAATGGCATTATCAATCATAAGTCGCCCCGGAGCGCCACGGCAAATAATAATAATAGCCGTCCCTTTCCCTACACAAGTCGTTCAGTCGACTTCAGGGGTTGAAATTCACTCGTAAGGGGGTGAATTAGGGAGAGTATTGTTATTATATTTTTATTATTAATGGTGAAACAACTATCCAAGACTGAAATAGGCCAAACAGTTCATCAAGGAACCATCGGCCAAGTTCACGAAAGACCTACTAGATCAAAAGCGTTAAATCGTTAAGATAACAGTAGGCCTTCTTACTGGACACTGTCGCCTCAAAAGGCACATGAGTGTCATCAATCCAGCAAACGAAGCAACTTTGTGCAGGTTCTGTGAAGAAGAAGAAGAAGAAGAAGAAGAAGAAGAAGAAGAAGAAGAAGAAGAAGAAGAAGAAGAAGAAGAAGAAGAAGAAGAAGAAGAAGAAGAAGAAGAAGAAGAAGAAGAAGAAGAAGAAGAAGAAGAAGAAGAAGAAGAAGAAGAAGAAGAAGAAGAAGAAGAAGAAGAAGAAGAAGAAGAAGAAGAAGAAGAAGAAGAAGAAAGAAGAAGAAGAAGAAGAAGAAGAAGAAGAAGAAGAAGAAGAAGAAGAAGAAGAAGAAGAAGAAGAGAAGAAGAAGAAGAAGAACTACATGCGGGAGCCACTGTCAAAGCTACTTAGTTTAATAAAAAAGATCAAGCTAGACGACATACTCTTAACCAAACGGAGTCTCACAATAGATCTAAAAAGGTCGCGGTGGACAAGGACAAACAACATCCAACTCCTAATCTAATCTAATCTAATCTACAGCAGCAAAATAAATCATAAGAAATAATATTACTGAAAGAACCACGATCATTAATACAGAAAATAGGCAAATACTACTCACCTTGAACATAATATGAATACTTGAATACGAGTATAACCAAAGATTGCTTGAATTATCCATCAACTATGTGGTCATTATAAGATGGATTATGGGCCACGCCACATCCAAAGGTCTTGCCGATTCGCTAACCAAAAAGGTAACCAACTGAATACTGTTTGGGCCTAATCCTTCCATGGACACAAACCTCATAAACAACCTCAAATCGAGAAAAGGTTGATTAAAACAGGAAGCTCTAAAATTGCTTGGCAGCCTTTGAGTTGCTCTGATAACAGAACACAAAACAAATACATATAACTAAACACAATCACAGGCATTCTGTTTGGTTTGCCAAGTACGGAAGCAACACAGATTTCACATTCTACAGGGGTATGAACAAATAAATGACACCATTCTCTATGATTGCCCAACGCTCTCATCTATTTGTAAATTTGTACAGTAGTATTTACTCTAATATCGGGCAACATTATGGAGGCACCTCTCGACGACGTTGTCAACTTCATAAAATCTGTAGGCTACCTGTCAAAATAAGAAAGGCCTCATGGATTCAGGAAGATATTCAATGGACCCAATGAAGCATAAATGTTTTTATATAACAGATTTTCCCACCTTACAGAGCTATGGGGAAACTAATTAAAATGTTACTTTTTTCAAATTTTATTTAATACTTAAAAATACTTATTTTGCGTATTATTTACCATCTAAATGTAAACTGGGCACTCTAATGTATTTAAGAAAACATCTACTCAACTCCATACCATTGCAAATATTATAAAAAAGTATATAAGTTTTCTACTAGCACCGTCATATAAGAATAATAATATTATAAATTATATCTTCACGTTTCTGAAATAGCCACTGTTAATACAATTGAATTTGACCTAAAAAGGCACCAAAGGCAATTCGTCGTTGAAGAGCGAGCAAGAAATGATAGCTATTATTAAATCATTTTCACTTTCATAGTGCAGCGGAACAGTTTCTCTTTCATATGAAAAATAATGCTTCACTGCACTTTGTGCCATACAGAATGTATCTATTTCACAACGAGAAAGAACAATAAAGTGGCTGTAATTTATCTCTGAATTGTGTACTTTTGTTTTTATATTAATTACTTCTTTCCTTCTCTTCCTATCTTTTATCAGAGTGATGTTAATTATACCTCCATTTGATTAATTTTATCTGGATCTACCTCACGTATGTTAATGTGCCTTCCCATATTTTATTACTACTGAAATTTTCCGTTTTCCATTTTCATTTTTGAATTTATTAACAAATATTGCCTGCTTACTACACTGTGATGGCGTGGTACTGATAGTAGTCTATCAATAGACGATTCAAAGATTATATAAAATACATGAGTAGAAAAGATAAATACAACAAAATGTTAAAAGATGGTTAATTAGAAATGAAGAAAATGAATATAAAATGAATTATAAACACAATCACACAATATGTGCAAAAAGACAACTAAAGCCAGAAGAATATACTCGTAAGTACGAAAATAAAGGAAGAAACTAAGAAGAGAACATAGTTAAGACATAATAATAATTAATTGAGAAAAACTAATAAAAGTCCAAAAAATATAGAAAAAATAAAATAATAGAAATAGAACAAGTAAAGTACAGTAAAAAAAATAAAGTCGATAGGAAAACCTAAAAGGATTTAACTTTAAGATGGGGGAGGCCATGGCCCTCAGTCCTAACAAAGTATTGTTACGCAGTACCCTGCAGCATGCTGCGGTCGTCATAAGTAAAGATATGAGTAAATAAAGAAGACAGAATAGTCCAGAAATGTCTCGAAATATCATTCCTTGTCAAAGAAAAGTTTGGATTGTTCGAGAAGGTTCTAGAAGGTTAAGGTAAGCTATATAAGTCGACGACCTGACGTCAGAGTTTAGTTTAATGATAGACATTATACGTTAATGTTCAGTTATATAATTATTGTTAAAGTTGAGGTAAAATAAATTGAGATACCAAAAACCTGTGTAACATTGGTGACAGAGGTGGGATACAAAGTAAAAATTCATGGTAAATACTAGATCCACTGAATACGAAGCAGGTATGGATACTTCAGACCCACTAGCATGATTTTTGAAGATGGAAGAGGAGAGAGTAAGGCGAAAGGAAGAAAAGAAAAGACGTAGAAAGGAAGAAAAGGAGGAAAAGGATAGGCGTAGGAAGGAAGAAGAGGAGGAGAAGGAAAGACGCAGGAAGGACGAAGAGGAGGAGAAGAAAAGACGCAGGAAGAAAGAAGAGGAGGAGAAGGAAAGACTCAGGAAGGAAGAAGAGGAGGAGAAGGAAAGACGAAGAAAGGACGAAGAAAAAGAGAAGAAAGAGAGGCGTAAAAAAAGCTGAGGTCGAAATTATGAATGGTATGCTGCTTATTCAAGAAAACCTCAAGCAAGAGGTAGGTCAGCTAAACAGCCGAGTAGAACTCTTAACACAACAACAAGATTATTTAAAAACCAATTTAGAACAGCAGCAAGAAAATTTAAAAACCAATTTAAAACAGCAGCAAGAAAACCTAAAAACTAATTTGGAGAACTTAAAAACGAATTTAGAAAAACAGCAAGATAATTTGAAAGCTTATTTAGAGAAACAGCAAGAGTATTTGAAAGCTAATTTAGAGAAACAGCAAGAAAATTTGAAAGCTAATTTAGAAGAACAAGAACAGGTTAGAGTAGAGTTGGAAAGGCAAATTAGAGCTGAAATGGCTGAGTTAGAAAAAATAATTCGTAGACAAGCTTCAGTAAACAACATTGAAACTGAAAACACTAACTCGTCTTTGTCTATAAACGCCCTAAGCCATATTCGAACCTCAGTCTCACAAAACCCTAGTAGCAATACCCTGAAGCCACCCAAGTTTGACGGTCAGACAACATAGGAAACATATCGACTCCAATTTGAAACTGCAGCTAGAGCCAATGGTTGGGCCGAGAAAGAGATGTTGGCTTTAGTGATAGTGTCACTGCGAGATCAGGCAGCAACCGTTTTACAGCTACTTCTGCAAGAAGAACCCAGTTAATCATCTCTCGTCCAAGCCTTGGAGACAAGATATGACCAGCAGCATTTGAAACAAGTATTCCAAAGTCAGCTAAAAGTTTGTAGTCAGAAACACAATAAGAGTCTACAAGAATTTGAAGCCGATATTAAAAGATTGCTGCATCTGGCCTATCCAGAGGCACCTTAAGATTTCTTAGAACAAATACAAGCATTCATTGATGGACTACAGGACGTGGAATTGCAGTAGGCTCTTCGGCTACAACATCACAACACGTTGAGTGAGGCACTTATTGCAGCCCAGGAACACGAAGCAGCAAAAAGTATATCTAGATCTTCTCGCGCAAAATTGAGAGAAATTCAATTTCAAGAAAATGAAGAGGCCACTACTAATACTATTCTTCAACCTACCCTCTCACAAATCTTAAATATCCTGCAAAGTATGCAACGAAATAGCCAAAATGAAAGCAGAAGATGCTTCAGTTGTGAAGAATTGGACACCTTCAAAGAACTTGTCGAAGCAAGGCTCGTTCTATAAATCAAGAATCGGGGAATGATACCAGAAATTCACCTAGATCAACCTCACAAAGCCCATCACGAAGCCCATCAAGAAATAATTACAGCAGTTTAGTTCTGGAAACAGCTAAAGGGCACACTACTCCTGTTCTAGGCGAGATATCAGCAACCGTATAGATTGGTAATACCTTGGTGGCCGATAGTAGGGATCAGTGTGTTCTTGGTAAGGATATTATGCAAAATAAGTTTATTATCGACCTTCAAAACAAGATCTTGGTAATTGGAAACGAGGAAATTGTCCTAAATTCGGAAGAAAAGGTCCTAGTGGAAGAAAACATAGAAGTACCCCAAAATTCTGAGGCTATCGTCTCGGCGAGACTTAGCGAGAAATCACACGGCTTGCATGTGGGTATTGTGGAAAGTGAAGAATCTATGAGTGATGAAATTCTGGTAGCTAGATGTCTCATTAACGTTGATCAACTAATTCCAGGGTTGCCAATTTATCGAAGAGGCCATTCAAACTAAAGAAAAGACAAGCAATAGGGTTTTGTACACCGGTGGAAAACATAATCAATTGCGAAGACCGTTCCACGGCAAAAGCCACCACAAGTAACTCAGTTGACGACAGCTTTGTAAAACGCTAGTTAAAAATTAGAAGCACCTGGCAGAACTTAGAAAAGCCAAAGAATTTATTAATATCAATTATGACATTTCGAGACATTTCTGGACTATTCTATCTTCTTCATTTACTCGTACCTTTACTTATGACGACCGCAGCACGCTGCAGGGTACTGCGTAACAGTATAATCTACCACCGATATTGGAAACGGTAAAAATATACATAGGAAGAAGGAAAAAAAGAAATAAAAAGAAATTGCAAATATAAGCAAGTTATGCTTAGATAGTTTGAAACATTTTCTGTGTTCACTCAATACATTTAAGATAAAATGTTTACTTGTTGAGTTATTTATTTGCAGTAGATGTATATATCTGGTGTCCAAATAGGAAAGAACGCCTGCAGCAGGCAACTAAAGGATACAGGCTGTATCCTTTAGTTGCCTAGTTGTATCTCAGAAATTATTTCGTAAAATTAAAAAAAAAAATACATGAAAAGTGGTCAAGAAGAATCGCTGTATATTATTTTCAAATTTCTAACTTCAACACTAGACGGCATAATACTTATGACTAAAGATAAACATCAACGAGTGGGTAGTTAAAATTAATATTCATTTCGCACAAATTACGATTTTCAAAATTTTTGATATATCCTAATTTGGATTTTTCTCAAGAAAAATGCCTGTTTTTATCAATGGATATGATCATTACGCCCCTAGCGGTGAAGTTAGAAACTTTAAAATAATTTCCAGTAATTTTCAGGGATGATTTTTGTTAGTAAAAAATAATCTATAATATTTTTTAGCAGTGCGTTTTACTATTAATAAAGGCTTTTTCTTTTGTATATAGATGTTATTTCTGACAAGACAATATTATTATTCTGATTAAATTAATAATTTTTTATACAGGATGATAAACAACAACTATATAAATAAAATATATTTTCTTTATCACTATTGATTCTAACACACCTCCTCAATGGTGATCAAGAAAATAAATTTAATAATTAACGTATTATTTACAATATAGTTTAACTTTCCTTCTTCTATACCTAGTATTTCTAGTCTTTTGCCGTTTGCTAAATAAACATCTTGGGTTACTTGAGAAGAAAATTTTTCAAAAAAGTTTCTATCATTGGTCATATGACATGTGCAACCTGAGTCAATATACCAATCAGTTGTAGATTTACAAAAATTACTTACATTAAAAAACACTTTTGTATCAGAAGTATTATTTCCATTATCATGATTACCATCATTTTTATTTTCTTCATTCTCTTTTACCTGATTTACCATATGAGTTTTATTTTTCTGAAAATAACAATCCTTGTTTATTGCAATAGTGACATACCTGATGTTTTTCTTCGAACATTTTTCACCTTCAAAACTTTTTCTTCGTTCGCGATATGTTCTTGATTTTCTTTTCGCTTCCTAAATTCTTGCAATAATTTTTCTTTTACATCTGCAGTTATACTATTTTCATCTCTATTTTCTAAAGCTGTGACTAAAGAATCATAACTTTCAGGAAAACTGCATAATAAAAAAGCTACTACCAGATGATCCGCTATTTCTTCTCCTACAGTTCGAAGTTGATGCACCAAATCCAGCATTACGTTTATATGTATTTCCATGTCACCAGTTTCTTCCATCCTGATTCTGCAAATCATATTCAAGAGATAGACTTTACTTGTCAGTGAGGGTTTCTCGTAACAATGCTTCTTTTGCAGATTGTAAATTTCGTACGTGTATCACTTGATTATCTTCTATTAAGAGTCCTATTGTTACTCTGGCTTTTATGTTCGTTTTAGTCCATTCATTGTTTACCCGGTTAGGTTTTTCTACATGGACTACATCCCACAACTTGTTTTTCATTAGAAGCATTTCCGTTTTGTAGTTCTACATTTGGTAGTTTTGCCCATTTAGTTTTGCAAAGTTTAATCTTGTCAAATCTGTCATGCCTTTCAGTATAATTAAAATTTTGGAATTTTATAAATTCAGCTTTCTTCCTTCTTTTTATTTATACTGTACTTTCCACACTGGGCCCCATAACCTTTTAGCAGTGCATTTTACTATTAATAAAAGCTTTTCCTTTTGTATATAAATTTCTGACAAGACAATATTATTATTCTTACAAAATTAATAATTTTTTATACAGGATTATAAACAACTATATGAATAAAATAATTTTCTTTTTAACCTATTTAAAACAGCATATTTGTACAATCAAACGGTCCCAATTAATACACTATTAGATTCGCATCCCTGCTTCAACATAGAAATCCTATTAAAATGTATGCCCTATTTCTATTGTTTAGTCTCGATTTATATTCACAAATTAACGCGTCCTGAATTGTCACACATAAATTTGTAAAATGTCGCTAACAGAAGCCATCATCATATATGAGCACCGCAATAGTCTATAAATATAGGTTTAGAAATAATTTTGGCAATAAATCTGGTTCTTTCTATCATCAAAATTAAAAAATATATATACGAGGATGGATTGAAAAGTTCGTGTCCTGACTAGGAAGGAAGCTATTAATTTTAGTTTCTATACATTAGTTGGATAGCTGTGTTCTTTGGTGACCATTGTGTAAAATTTCATTTATCTACTGTTTAAGGTGAGGAGTTTATGAGGCGTTAAGTTTTCGGAAGTCACGAACTTTTTTGACATGAAGAAATAAGAGCATCGCGCATTATGTACTTGCATAGAAAGGGCTTAACACAAAATCAAATTCATACGGACATGGTAGAGACTCTTGGAGACTCCACTTCCTCGTAGTCCACTGTCAAAAAATGGATAGTTGAATTTAAGCGTGGCAGAAACAGCATTGAGGATTACCCCCGCAGTGGCAGGCCTTCAACGTCGACCACACCAGAAAATGTCAATAAAATTTGTGATCTGATATTAAGTGACTACAGAATCAAAGTCCGTAAGATAGCTAAGACTCTAAGAATTTCCGATGAGCGAGCACAAAACGTTATCGTAAACGAATTATGGTTTTCTAAGGTGTCCGCAAGATGGGTACCCAAGTTGCTTTCAGTTGAACATAAACGCACTCGACTCACCTTCTCTCGTGATTGTTTGGAACTGTTTGAAAGTGATCCAGAGGAGTTTATTGACAGATTTGTGACTATGGACGGAACATGGGTACACCATCATACACCGGAATCAAAACAACAATTAAAGCAATGGAAAAGACCTGGATCTCCTACCTCAAAGAAAGCCAAACGAGTTTTATCGGCAAAAAAGGTTATATCATCAATTTTCTGGCATGCTAAGGTTATAATCTTGATTGATTTCTTGGAAAAGGGAAAGACTCTTAATTCTGAATACTACTGCACCTTACTTCGACTTTTACGCGAAAAAATTAAAATTAACAGGCCCGGATTGCTGCAAAGAAAGAATTTGTTTCATTAGGACAATGCCCGCGTACACACATATCTTGCATCCATTGCTAAAATTAATTCGCGTGGGTTTGAACTGTTGCCGCACCCGTCCTATTCGCCTGATCTGGCTTTCTCAGACCTTCACCTGTTTAGAAACCTGAAAACCTTTTTGGGGGTCAGATATTTTCTTCGGATGAAAACGTAAAAAGTACTGTACTGGGGTATTTTGCAGAACTCGAAGAATCAATTTTTAAAAGTGGTATAGAAGCGTTACCGGAGAGGTGGCGTAAATGTATCTCGCTCGAGGGGTAGTACCAGGGCCGACTAGAGGGGCCGACGAGATTTAGCCGGGAGAAATTCCCGGGTCCCGGGCTCAAATGGGGGCCCGGCAGCACGACGTCGTTTATATGTTTGTAGAAGTTCGCCACAAGAGCACAAGAGAGAGGATCTTTTTCTTAGCAATTTCTCTAAGGAGGAGCAGTTTTTGCTTGAAGACTTTTTTCTAGAGATTTCACTAAAGAGGAGGAAAAGTTTTTGCTTGAAGACTTTTTTTTTAGAAATATGATATTGAAAGGGTTTAATTTTATAAAGTTGTCGTGGGGCCCGACATGGAAAATTGTCCCGGGGCCCGACCTGACTCTCGGCGGCCCTGGGTATTACGTAGAAAAATAATACATAAGTTATTCAAATATTTTTTTAATTTTTTAGGTTAGTCCACGAACTTTTCAATCCATCCTTTTAATAAATTTAAGACCTATACATTTACTAATTTATCATTTTTATTAGAAACGCTATTTTTAAATTGTTTTAATAAACTATTGCAAATAGCAAATACACTTTTATAATGCATATTGTCACCTTGAAGGAAATAATATGTCGTTATAACCGAAACTTTTGCTTGAAATAATATCAGCTTTGTAGTTTTTTTTTTTTTTTTCGATGACCTTGTGCTCATTGGTCGGTATTTGGATTTTAAAATTGACGATTATTATGCACATTTTGTATCTGACATAACATAGTAGGTAGAAGGTGTTAAATAATTGGTCTGTTTTAATATTTTATATACTTTTAGGCATTGACATTATAATAGAAACCTTGCAACACAGTCGAAATAACATCTATTTTATTCTGCAGGATACAATTTGTTTTAATAAAACCATAATTTTTTATTACATTGCATCACTATTCATATATTAAAGTAAGTTATATGAAATATGTTAACTCAAAATCGGTTAGTAATCTGTAAATTTGAACACTTTGAATTAGTCGGGAAGCTACTTATTGCTAAATTGATTTTCCCGGCTAACATAGTAACACATATGATTTGGAGTGAGGGTAGCCATATGTGAGTAGTAGGGATTAAGTGTAAAGGTTAAAGAAATAAAGGACCTTTTCTTTAACCTTTACACTTAACACATATGCCTTACCCGTAAATGTTACTTACAATAGGTTAGAAAAGGAAGGAAAGCAGTAATTTCAAATAACACCAACACCAACGATACAGGACAGAAAAGATAAGAATATGTCAAATGAAATCATGGCAACTTATTATGATTGTTCTTTTGAGTATTCTCTATCTGTATCTCTGCCCCTACCTAATATTACTTTACATTGACAATAAAACGAAAAGTTGGGCGTACACGTTAATGGTTAGTGCTAATTAATTTATAGAAGATAAGAAGTTAAAATTTTAAAATATTCTTAAATACATACAAGGCTATTTGTTGTGTTCCAAAGCAGATCAAGCTTTAAATTTCGACTTTTCATAATGAACATTGTTTGTACTTTTCGAAATCGTTTAGTTTCTGTGCACTTATTTGCACTATTTGGGTTTTTTCAAAGTATATAAATATATGGCGGGACGATCATTCAAAAAAGAATTCTGTTTTTTTAATATATTTCGTGTATTAATATATCGATTTTATTGTACTTAGGCTCATTTTATAGGCAACTAAATATGCTCCCAGACAGACATAACAAAATGCTAGAAATGAAAAAAATTTAAGATGGCCGACCTAATTGAAGAAAAAAAAACGAGCCTAAAAGTAACCCATTTTAAGCTTATTTTGCGTAATAGTTATACATTATATATAAAATCTAATAACAAAACTTAAATATCTAATCTATTTTCTTTATTTTAAGACCTCTTCGAGCACGATTGGTCCATTCAATCGTAAGATATAGACAATCAAAGTTGTCTGGTTTTTATGTTTTCATAGAAGCCTATAATAACACATTATTATGCTTTGCAACGCTGCTATTTTAGTTTTTGACCGATTTGGACTCAATGTTTTTATCGAGAAAGAAACTTCTTAATATAATGAGAAGTTCTGGAAAGAATGAAATTAATAGAATTTGCTCACAACACCGCTAGATACTTTGTTGAAAAGTACCCACGCTCAATATGCCTCTGACATTTCACAAATACTTTATACATGGGCCTGAAATAATATCTTCTGCTTTGTTTCCTAGAGACCAATTAACAGAGAAAACTAATGGGGACGTCTTTAATTCGTTTTTACTTAGTTTAGACCTTGTAATCACGGGCAAACAAAAATTAAAAAAGAAAGAACCTGCAGCACTTTCCTAAAGAAGCAGTAGATTTGTTTAAATCTGGACTCGTCCAGCTTCACAGCCATGGTATATTCATGAATCTGATGATGACCGTGGAGACAATGAATAAAATGTCTTATCACATTCTAAAGAGGATGAAATTTGATTATAATTATCATAGCTTTTCTAAATAAAATTATTATAATATTACATTTTTATTATTTGTATCTTTAACGTGTGGAGAGTGGATTACCCCCATGGCACTTAGGCCTCATTAGGCTCATGACATTTTTATTATATTATATGTTAGTATTACAAAAGAAAATACATAGAGGGCTTATAAAGTGTTTATTTGCTAAAAAAAAAATAGAAAGACATTAAGAATAGAATATACATTTTTATTATATTATCTTCTTAATAACTTTCAATTTTTTTAGCAAACACTTTATATGTCCTCTATGTATTTTCATTTGTAATACTAACACTTCTACAAAGCAATATTTAACTTACAAATTCATAAAGAAAGTCTGTGATTTAATGCCAACTTTGATGGCTTGTTGCCCCAGTGTGCATCGGTCCAAATTCAAAGGACGGATGTTCAAAAAATTGCAATGTTTAAATTTATTACATTCTGGAACTGAAAACTGCGAAACAGGTGGGGATGCTTTACTTGTAAGGCTACATGAAATTCGTAGGACTAGTAAGGATGAGCCATTTTCCAAAATCGCGTGTAATGGTGGCAATATTGTCGAAAATGTAAATATGAACAAGCATATTAATGAATTGCATGCACAAAATATTAATATTTAAAAAAAAAATTATTATATATGCGGATTTTTAATAAAAAAAATGTCTTAAAATTCAACGTTGCGATGTATGTACACAATATGCCTTAACACACGAAGACTTGGATATAAGCTCCATGAATTGTTATTATAAAGCATACAAAAAAAGCAAATAAAGATATTTTTGGCAATTTAAAAATGTCAAATAATAGTTTTGTATATTTAATAACAAAAATTGAAATATTTTTTCATCACAATTTTGAATTATTTATCACTAAATCCGGCGTTTCTAATTTTTTTTAGATTTAATTAATTCCGAGATAACATTTGACGCTCCTTGTCCCCGATTTCCATAAATATATGTTATTAAGGGTCGATTCCACCGTTGTGTTAAACGGAGATTAAAATGACATTGTTAGTGTCAAAATGTAATTTTAAACTTCGTTTAACACAACGGTGGAATCGGTCCTAAGTTATATTTAAGGCTGCTCATATATTTCACTTTAAAAATATTAATAGAAATTTTAAGACCGTCAATAAAAACAAGCTAATTATTTGGCGCAACCTGTGAAGCTTTTTTGTTTTAATACGATCCTGCCTATCAATACCTTATTTTATTACAAAATCTTTAAATACGCTTTAATCCGACCCTGACTAAGACCCCCGAATGGCGTCGTCAAGGTCAAATTTTCTTAGAATGATATTTGTATGCGATCAGCGGAGAGTGGGCCTGCCGTTTTTTTTTGCCGTGCATAGAGTGTTGTAGTTACACCGACTGTTCAAAGTTGACAAGTTATTCAAGAAATGGATTTAAACCGAAAACATTTTCGTGTCATAATTTTTCACAACTTTCAAAGACAATTAACTCAAAAAGAATGCCTCGCCGAGTTGGTTTATGTTTTCAGTAGTGATGTACCACATCAATCGACAATTTCTCGTCGGTATGGAGAATTTACACGAGGACGGGTTAATCTTAATGACGAGCCAAAAACAGGTGCACCTAAATCGGTAGTCACCCAGGAAACCATTGATGCTGTGCGCAGGCTCATCGAGGAAGATTGGCATGTGACATATCGCGAGATTGAAGCATTGTTAGGGATTTCAAAGACCTCAATCCAAAAGATTTAGCATGAACAATTGGGAGTAAAAAAATTAGTGTCTCGTTGGATACCGCATCTGTTGACCGAAGAACAAAAAAAAAGCTAGGGTAAATTGGTGTCAAAAAACTATGGAGCGCTTCAACGCTGGAAACTTTAAAAACGTGTACTACATCGCAAGTGGTGATGAATCATAGATTTACTCATATGAACCTGAAAATAAAAGCCAATAGTTTGTTTGGGTTTTCCAAGGTGAAGACAAGTCGACAAAAGTGATCCGTTCTCGAAATGTGTCTAAAAAGATAGTCGCAACATTTGTCTCCAAAGCAGGTCATGTTGCCACAATTCCTCTGCAAGAGCAAAGAACTGTTACTGCCGATTGATATATAACGATTTGTTTGCCAGCAGTCATCGTTAAGCTTCGCGAAACCAACCCCAAATGACGAATCATCCTTCATCAAGACAATGCAAGTGCGCACACATCTCGCAAAACAATTGCTTCATTAGAGCAACAAAACGTCGAGTTAGTAGACCACCTTCCTTACAGTCCCGACCTAAGTCCCAACGATTTTTTTACGTTTCCGAAAATCAAGAACGTATTGCATAGGCATCGGTTCGAGTCACCAGAAGATGCAGTTGAGGCATTTAAAACAGCCATTGGAGCTGTGACACCCCAGAAGTGGAATAATTGCTTTCAGAGCTGGTTCGAGCGCTGCAAAAGTTCATTAATCTTCGTGGAGAATACTTTGAAAAACAATAAAATGTTTAAACACTCTCTGCTGTTTTATTCTAGGTCTATATGTAAAACTTAAAAGACAGCTCTCGTATAATTGATTCCTATTTCAAGACTGTTTCAAGAAATGCATAAGTATTATTACAGCAGAATTACTTAGAGTTTTGTTAGTAGATGTAGAACTCACTAGTACCTAAGCTGGTAAATGCATATAAGCATTGAAAAAATACGAGCATTTTTGATTAGATATTGTAAATTAAAAGAAATAAGAATACACTTGCGTTTGGTACCTAAAAATCTACATTATTTGGTTTAATGATTTCCAGAAAATGTTTGTTGCAAGTTGCTTAGACAAGGAAAGAGAGAGGACGCGTAAAAAGTATATCGAGCATTTCTAGTATTCTATGCCGATTGGCCACCATTATTTTGGTGCTAAGCATTTCGGCGACACCACACCTTGTTACTCGTGTTTATTTGTGATTTTTGAATTGAGCGACATTTTTAATCAATCAAATAGCATTGGTGTCAAAATAGAACACGGTTTCCTGCGACTTTACGAGTTCTCTTTGTATTTAACTAGTCTAAGGAAAGTTGCATCGAATCAAGTTTACTTTGATGTTCTATTTTTTACGGTTTTGATATTAAGATTAATGTCAGTTTAATAATATAATAAAAACCTTTTCCAATTTATAATTTTAATAAATTTACTTTAAGAATTCTACTTTTAGTTCTTTTAATTTATTTTTCTCATTATATTTATATTTTGAGTTCTTCATTAGTTGCATCAAACTCTACGTGGATCCATGTGATCCATGGTTGGACTAATTCTTTTTGTGTTTCTTTTTCGTTTATTCTGTTCTAATTTAACTATTATTACTTGGTCTAATAAAGTTATCAATCGTTTAAGCAAAACTAATTTTAATTTAATGAGACATGAAGTCTGCATAAACAGTTGTAAAAATCTTCTATATTTTTCCATCCCCTTTATAATAAATCCATTATTTATCTGTCGTGACCGATCTCCATAGACAAATTAATGGGATTATAACAATGGTTGGAAACGTCAGAACCGATTATTAAATAATATTTACGATTCGTGGAAAATATTTTGAACGGCGAACATTTATAAATCGACTTTTCTACGTGCATGGTATCATGAAAACAAACAATAAAGAAAAACAACTCTCTTTCGTTGGTTTCATGACGATAAATATGCGGAATCGGTGTACTCATGCGATTTTGATCTAACTACCTATGAGGAAACTTCTAGTATTGTTTTGCACTAATAATAATTTAGGCGAGAAAATTTTTTTCCGGAAATTTGATAATAATGTCTATGCAATTTTTAAAGAAAGGATAAATTAAAAATGGAATATCTGGTGCATATAAATAACAAACAAAACAGAGGGTTAACATTATATTACTATTATAGGATGGTTTAAATACCAATAGTCATTTTAATGCATTTAAAAATATTATTTATGGAACCAAAGTTTAACATTTCCACTCTCCATACACAACAAACTTCTAATTTACAAAGCAATCCTGAAACCCATTTGAAGTTAGGGAATATAACCTGATACGTACCCAGGTCTGGTCAGAGTACTTCACAATGAGTAGCTTTACAAAGCACTCATAAGTATCTTAGTATGAGTACTTATAAGAATAATACTCAAAGCAAATGATTACTTTTACAAATTTTAGGGAGGTTTAAAGGTTTTTATTCTAATATTAAACTGACATTAATCTTAATATCAAAAACGTAAAAAATAGAACATCAAAGTATACTTAATTCGATGCAACTTTCCTTAGACTAGTTAAATAAAAAGAGGACTCGTAAAGTCGCAGGAAACCGTATTCTGTTTTGACACCAATGCTATTTGATTGATTAAAAATGTCGGTTAATTCAAAAATCACAAATAAACACGAGTAACAAGGTGTGGTGTCGCCGAAATGCTTAGCACCAAAATAATGGTGGCCAATCGGCATAGAATACTAGAAATGCTCGATATACTTTTTACGCGTCTTCTCTCTATCTCTTGTCTAAGCAACTTGCAACAAACATTTTGTGAAAATCATTAAAACAAATAATGTAGATTTTTTAGGTACCAAACGCAAGTGTATTCTTATTTCTTTTAATTTGCAGTATCTAATCAAAAATGCTCTTATTTGTTCAACGCTTATATGCATTTGCCAGCTTAGGTACTAGTGAGTTCTACATCTACTAACAAAACTCTAAGTAATTCTGCTGTAATAATACTTATGCATTTCTTGAAACAGTCTTGAAAAGGAATCAATTATACGAGAGCTGTCTTTTAAGTTTTACATATAGACCTAGAATAAAACAGCAGACAGTGTTTAAACATTTTATTGTTTTTCAAAGTATTCTCCACGAAGATTAATGAACTTTTGCATGCGCTCGAACCAGCTCTGAAAGCAATTATTCCACTTCTGGGGTGTCACAGCTCCAATGGCTGTTTTGAATGCCTCAACTGCATCTTCTGGTGACTGGAACTGAAGCCCACGCAGTGCGTTCTTGATTTTTGGAAACGTAAAAAAATCGTTAGGACTTAGGTCGGGACTGTAAGGAGGGTGGTCTAATAAGTCGACGTTGTGTTGCTCTAAGGAAGCAATTGTTTTGCGAGCTGTGTGCGCACTTGCATTGTCTTGATGGAGGATGATTCGTCGTTTGCGGTTGGTTTCGCGAAGCTTAACGATGACTGCTGGCAAACAAATCGTTATATACCAATCGGCAGTAACAGTTCTTTGTTCTTGCAGAGGAATTGTGGCAACATGACCTGCTTTGGAGACAAATGTTGCGACTATCTTTTTAGACACACTTCGAGAACGGATCACTTTTGTCGACTTGTCTTCACCTTGGAAAACCCAAACAAACTATTGGCTTTTATTTTCAGGTTCATATGAGTAAATCTATGATTCATCACCACTTGCGATGCATTACACGTTTTTAGAGTTTCCAGCGTTGAAGCGCTCCAGAGTTTTTTGACACCAATTTACCCTAGCTTCTTTTTGTTCTTCGGTCAACAGATGCGGTATCCAAAGGGACACTAATTTTTTTACTCCCAATTCTTCATGCAAAATCTTTTGGATTGAGGTCTTTGAAATCCTTAACGATGCTTCAATCTCGCGATATGTCACATGCCGATCTTCCTCGATGAGCCTGCGCACGGCATCAATGGTTTCCTGGGTGACTACCGATTTAGATGCATCTGTTTTTGGCTCGTCATTAAGAATAACCCGTCCTCGTGTAAATTCTCCATACCGACGAAAAATTGTCTATTGATGTGGTGCATCACTACTGAAAAGAGAAACCAACTCGGCGAGGCATTCTTGTTGAGATAATTGTCTTTGAAAGTTGTGAAAAATTATGGCACGAAAATGTTCTCGGTTTAAATCCATTTCTTGAATAACTTGTCAACTTTGAACAGTCGGTGTAACTACAACACTCTATGAATCGGACTGAAACTTGGAAGTGAGGTTAACGAAAGGCGACAGTTTATTTTTATTGGAGCCGTTTGATTCGTAACGCCCTTTAATGCACGGTATGCAAAACTTAAAAAACGGTTCTCGTACTAAAAATTCAATGTATAAAAATGATTGAAAGTAACTATAAGTAAACTTTTAATGTATGTTCTTCGAAAAAGGAGATAACAATAAAAAGAGCGATCACAAAATCAATTCAAAGAAAAACTAAACTAAAATATATATGACGTTTACTAATTTTTTGACACACAACTTTGACATTTTAAAAGCTTCCAAACAAGCTAGGACGTGCCTTTTTTAGGATTTATTTCCACAAATGTATATGGTGTATTGGTTCCACCTTGGAAAAGTTATTCCAATAGTATAAAATTTCTAGAGTTGAGACTCCTCTGACTTCTTATACAATTTTAAATAATAAATAGTAATTACTAAATAAATTTTGAATTATATAGTCTTAATTAATAAAAAAATTTCTGGTTCTCTTCATTCGTCTTTCTCCCTGTAATTCTGGTTCCAATTCCTGTTTATTTCCCACTGACTCCTGCTCTGTTCTACCTACTTTTATCCTGCCTCCTGCTCCAATTCTTGCCTTACTTCTTTGAATGTATCTCACTGGTATCTACTTATCTGCTAATCTACTACCCAATCTACTTCCTTATCTAAATATTTTCTAATTTCATTCAGAAACAATTGTAAATAGTTTTCATAAGTAATAAAGTCTAGTTTCACTTGTGGAACTTATAATTGAAGTTATTTAACCGCGTAAAAAAACTCTTTTGCCCCTTTACAGTACCTTAAATTTCTTTTCCGAAAAAGTAATAATTAAGTACTCTTAATATTGCCTTCCGGAATTGGAGCCAAGAACATTTTGATCCCTGGAATATTTCGTATCTTCAATTGCTGCTACCCGTATCCTTTTGACACAATATTGAAAGGTTGTGGTGCAAACCATATTTACAAAACTGGCGCCCGAGTGTTTCCGAATCTAAGGCGTCATAAGTAACAAATCGTTTTCTCTGTGGCGATAAAACATCTTCCAAAATGATTTGCTAGGTCTAGTTAATTACAATAATTTCTGTAGTGCACATTTGAGCATGGTTTGGTAGTTTATTTGAAAATACGTAGATAATGTCTGGAGATAATACTTCGAAGCTTGAATCATTAGAGATGGTCTCACAGATCCAACGGTGAAGAATTTTGTGTAACCAGGTAGCTTGTTTATTTTGTCAGGGAGTATCATCTTTAAATGATCTATTCAAAATTGAAATTGGGGAGAGTTGACCATGTTTCACTATCGTCTTAATTATGAAATTAGCTTGGTTATGTACATTTTAGTTCTTTCTAATTACTTTCTATTTATTGATTCATATACTTTATTCGAATAAAATACACTCTTTAAAAAGAACTATTGAGTTTATACCTTCAAACTTTTTAACTATACAAGACCTAATGCGTATTTCTTATAGCCATCGCGTGATTATAACTCTTTGTCTCATTATCTTTGAAGATGTTTAATTTATGGTAATGCCAGTGAATTAGGAAACTAAAATAAGTATTTACTATACTTACGGGTTACGAGAAGTGAGATAATTATTATGACCGTGCTCTTCGAACTAGTTTTACAGGATACTAAGCTGAAAGCAAAAATAGAAAAGCGGTTGCGTTATAATATCATATTATAATATACAGAGTGTATTGAATCAAATTCGACATTTTCTTACAAACTGAAATAAAACTAGATAAACAAGAAATGTAAAAATTATTTCATTAATAATTATTAAATACAACGGATATTTAATTAATTTAAAAAATGTTTAATATACATTAGGAAAGAAGCAGGTCCTACTATTGAGCTTTGAGTAACTTCATCAAGAGATGTGTTTAACAAATAAGAACTTTTTAATTTAATAATTCAATGAATAAAAGATTCTGAATCATCCTCTTAATATAAAGCGAAAATATTTATTTTTAATAAACAGTTTTAGCACAAAATATTTCTCTGTGACTAATTTTATATCTACCTTAATTTACAAATTCTAAAGAATATCGATCTTGCTTCTAAGTTTAGTTGAAAACCTTGGGTAACTTTATGAAACCTAATTGCCGAAAATTCACAAATAATTGGACAAGTTGCTTAACAAAAAAATCACCTTTCAATTTTGATAATAATCGAACTGGCGTACTTGAAAACTTTTTCCACAAAAGCACGTAATTACCCAAATGGGTGGTATACCAGGGACATAATAAGTGTAAACCAGTGCTGTAGGAAGTTTTATTATATTAATATAAGATTTAAATTTAATTATTTTTATGGTAATAACTACATATGTTAATAGTGGAACAAATGACATATTCCACACGAACGAGAAACATGACAAGAGGCGTAAGCCGAGTGCAAGAATCACATGAGTATGTAAAATTAATTTCCCACAAGTGATGTACATTATATTTCCTATGAAAAAAATACAATTTTTCTAAGTAATTGTAAAATCAGTTTTAATCCAGATGTGGGTAGTTTAGGTTTACCTTATATTTGCCTTTCTTTTAGTGTCATCGGTATCAACTACTAAGGTTATTAACATTTTGTTCTGTGTAGACTATGTTTTTATTTCCCAGCGCTACTTTAGAAATTGCAATGTTATAGAAACTACAAGTGTTGAGCAGCCAATTTCAAAATTTTTAAAGGATAATGTAAAATAAACCGCATCTCGATAAAAATTACTACTTTGTCATGTTTTTGTGACATATTTTAATATACCCATCTTAATTATTAGGACAATTGTTTCAAATAAATTTTAGTATACCAAATGGACTATTGCGGATCAAATAGTCAGTGAAAATTTTTATATTTTTTATCTATTTTTCGAAAAAAAAAAAAAATTAGGGTGACAGTGTTACTCCGGGTCTGGGGCTACTTTGTCACCTCATGGAAGTACGATTTAAATCGCGCTCTGTTCAGTTTTGTGACAAAGTAGCCCCGGTATGAAGATGGCCATGAAAATAGTGTGGGGTAGTATTAAAAAAAAATTAATTAAGCAAAAAACCAGGCTTTTAGTAAAAAATAAACTTTATTTACTTAAAACATTGAAGTCTTAATGGTAAGTGTAAAAAATAACTATGCACTCTTTATAAACTTATAAACTAAGAACATTGAAGAAAAACTTATTTGAAAAAATGATCATTTAGCGGTTTTATTACTGTGAAGGATAGAAGGTAGCGTCATCATCACTATTGTCGCCAAAAACGTCCTTTTTGGACTCACAGCGCACTCACACAAAATAGGGATTATTTCTACATTTCTACATTTCTACATTTTCTACATCGTAAACACTGGATTCATTCGGGGGTGCTATTGTAGTTTCTAAATTCCGTTAAGCATATTCCACACTTTGAATTGATGTTGTCGCGAGTCCTTAAAGCTTTTTTCGTAATATTTATTGGTCTAGGCGAGTTTGGTAATTTTTTTTTCAAAGGAACACTGGATGTCGAAGCACCGACATTAATGTTTTCATTTGGACACTCCGGTTGAGCAACAAAACAAGGCAAATCGTCATTCTCATTCCATAATATGTCTTCAGGTGCATCCTGCGTAATTACCTGTGTTTTTCTTGCCCAGCTTTAAACTTCTTTCCTCTTTTGCGTTTTTTCTGTTCGTCCAATGTGCCCCGTATTTCCTTCAACATGTCGACCAGACTGGCGTCAAGAGTGCGATAAACTTCTTCACTGGCAGGTAAAGCTGCGAAAATTTTTCTTAAAACTTCGTTTGGGTCCATGGGATGTAAGCCTGTGGTCCGAAACCCAGACTTAAGCTTTTTGTCAGCGCTTTCATTGATCTGATTCCAGAGCTTTGTAAGTAACGGGGAGAATTTTTCGCCGCCGTTCTAAAATTTCGCGCCACTTTCTTTTTAAGGGGGCGAAAACAGCCACATCTAGAGTCTGCATTAGGTTGGTCGCAGCACTTTAAAAAACCATTTTTTAAACTGGTTCATGTCAAACAAGCCTGAAACTGTATTTCCGTATACGGTTCCAGGAGGACCACCTATGCACCAATTGTCAAATAAATTACCGCTATTATACACCATCATTGGTGGCAATAATTGATCAGCTGCATTTCCAGTCACCATTATGCTAGTGCAAGAGCCTGAATAGTTCTGGAACCGTTTAGCCCTCCTGAAGTTCCTTGGTACTATTACGCCAGGGTCATCAGCTATGTTTGTTTCATCATAGTTGTATATATGTCTTTAGGGTTTGCATTTAAAAGAACGTGTTTTATATTATTAAAAAATTCTAACACATCGGCTTGGTCCACGGATGATCGCGCACGCTTTATGTTCCGCACTGATAGGTTGTTCTGTTTTACGAAATTGTCTACAAAATCCTCCCCTGGATAATTGTCTTTTAACACCCGCATTACTCTACCTTGTTTATCCAAGTATTTTTTAACTACTGTATGAATATCAACTTTGGTTAATGGGAAGCCCCAGTTGGCAACTTGCCCAAGCGTATCTGCAATCACCTGTTGAGATCAAATAGTGGGGCGACCGCATTTTCTGTTAAATCTTCCAAGAATTCTGTTTACAAGAGTAGACCGTGGGATTTTAAACAAAAGGGCTGTCTCTTTTTTGGATATGCCATTTTTGACAGCCAGGGCCGCCGAGAGCCAGGTCGGGCCTCAGAACAATTTTCCAGATCAGGCCTTGCGACAATTTTATAAAAAAATTTCTCCTCCCCTTAAATTTCTCAAAAAAAAAGGACTTCAAGCAAAAACTTCCCCCCAAACTTCTAAACGTACAAAAAAATCCTCGTCACAGTTGCCGGGCCCCCGTTTGAGCCCGGGCCCCGGGAATTAGTCCCGGCTGCCTTTCCCCCCTCTTCTCGGCCCTGTTGACAGCTGTCAGTGCTTTTTCGACGTCCTCTTTGGTATAATTCCGTTAATTCCGGGACCCCGGTGTTTTCACATACTTTCTTACCATAGTTCTTAAGTTACCAGCTGTAACAAAAGAAAAACGGTGCCGAAAAAAATAATAAACATGGAAAAAAGAAAAATAAAACAAAATAGTTCGTCCGAGGTGACAAAGTTACCCCGGGATGACGTAGCCCCAGTTGACGGTAATTTTTCAAAAAAGTGCTAAGAGGCAAAAAAATTGAAAATTGATGTATTAAACGAATGGTGTCACAATACTAATTTCATTGTAACCTCATAGAAAAGTTTGGGGGATTTTAAGGGTTCAAACCCCCCTAAAATTTTTATAGGCTGTAAGGTAATAATAATGTTTATTTGCATAGAAATACATAGTACATAATAATTAGTAACAACAAATAAACGGAAATACAGTAAATGAGATAAAAACCACGAAGTAAAGCAAGTTACTTGTATGTGGCTACTACACATTTTTTAACATTATTGGTATATAAAAAAGTATTTAAACTTACATAAAAATAAAAATATAGAACCTTACTATCTAAAATAATGTAAATAACAAAAATGATAATAATAATAATATAAAGTATATATATATATATATATATATATATATATATATATATATATATATATATATATATATATATCTACAAAGTATTACTGAGCCTCCCCCCATGTTAAATTTCAGGTTCACTGAGACTCCGCTGTTACTGGGCTTCCGATATACGGATCCCCAGTGACAACCCATTGAAAATTGTTCCAGATGATGTAGACACCCTAAAACACCCATTAACACAAAAATCTCGAGGACGCCCATTTGAGCCGTTTTTTGATCCTGTATAAAATATTAGTTCAGGCGTTCGCCGCTTGGTGCGCTGCTAATATACATTTCGCTGTGTATAAGATGTTTAATGTTACATGTCAACTGGGCGCCTTAAGCTATTCGCTGCGCGCTTTTGGTTTGGCAACGTTGCAGTTGATTATATATACGTACTAGGAGGCTCGCTGATTTTGTCTTTCGACTCGAGTCATTTTAAAAATTAAAATGTATAAATTTCGATCTTGAACGCGACAAGTACTACAGAGCGCCGTAGAAAATAAAATGCCACAATAAACATTTTTGTTTTAGAAAATGTTTAATAATTTTTTGGTTGATATTATTTAAATAATAAGGTTAGCACCTTGATTAGTACGTATATTTAGGCATTATTATAAAAGTAAATAAAAAGAAAATTCCAACTCAAATGTGATATATGACCAAGACGTAAAATAAAATAAGTAAACTTTTTATTTTAATTTAGTTTATTTTCTCATAATTCAATATATCTTGTAATCATCTTGTAATGACGTCATTGACAGTATTTTATAAATAGAACACCCTATATTTTTACCAATTTTACAAGAACAAGTTACGTATTGTATCAGGGATCCTTACTGGGCATTGCCCACTAAAAGGACACCTTAAGTAAACTAAGAGTACTAGAATATAGTGAGCAGATTCTGTGAAGAGGAAGACAAAACCTCCATTCACATTCTGACAATGTGTAGCACTCCAAAATCCAAGGACACTATACCTAAGAGCATATTAAATAGAAGAGTGATATTTACCTAACTTGAAGCCACTCAAGGAAGATATGATTGGAAGGATCGTTGTAGGCATTGCGACATTTCCTTGCTGCATTAGCGACAAAAGGGGTACAATAAATATTTTAGGTCGTAGTGTTTTATCACCCCATTCCCAACATAACATACAAATTTTTAAGCTTCCTTTTATTATGCTGATTTCAATTGTATCACCACTTGCTTCAAATTAATACAAAGAATTGTTTAAATTAGGTCGATTTTTATTCTAAGGCTGGCACATTTTTATCACATCCTAAACTGACACACAACATTCCCCTATCCTCCTTCCCACTACTAACCAATACAATTTAAATAGAAAACGTACTAAGTATTACACATCAACGCAAATGTAATTTAATGAATAATTTTTAGAAATGTGACTGTTTATAGTGTTACTTTTGATTTTAGCGCCCTTTAGCATGATAAAAAAGTGGTACGTATTGTTAAGTGTGACAGCTCATTTGAAAGCTTATTATAATAGTAATTTAATGTGCAGCATAATTTTGTTAATTTGGTTTATTGGGATTTTCATTACATTTATTTATTCTTAACCTTAATGGCAACAATCTATTTAAGTTCATGTTCCTTCGAATTGTTTTGTTACGTTGTCCTATAAATCATTAAAATTGACTTTCCACTGAAGTGTCGTATTGTGGATTATTCATTTTCATACATCCAAAATTAAAATATACCATTTCGAACTTTTCGTGTGGAATATAGAGATTTAAATAAATATAAGTATGCTTACATCCTTGAGACTCATTGCGATATGAGCTGTGCAGCGCACTACCTATTCAATGGCCTGACTCACGGTATGTACGACTTCCACCTCACTCCAACTTAAGTTCGTCCCTAATGTATTTCGCTTGTATGGTCCGCGTTTAGATTTTTGAAGATGTATACGGTACGACTAGGCCTCCAGCTGTGTTAATTTTCAGGTTCACATAGCCTCTGCTCTCGATTATACAATGCGGATCTAAAGTCCCTCCACCTCCTATTTATTTTTTGATCCGTCATGAGATATGAATTCATAAAAATCTTTGATTTTAAACGAGAATAATACAGTGCCAAAGGTTAAATATTTGTGGTACACCAGTTGATAGCATTGAACATTTAAAACAAAGAATTCATTATGAGTAAAAAGAAAAAATATTTTAGTTATATTGATATCATTGGAAAGGGTTTCAAATAATATATCACTTGCCATAACGGCTCCCGTCTGCCATTTTTAATGATTACGTCACCTAATATAATTAAAAAGGTAGTGTACATTCCTTGGTTTAGTTTCCCAAAATTTCAAATAAAAAAAATATATATTCAGGTTTAAAGATACTAAATGGGGCAGTATACAAGTTTGTAATAGGTACACAAAAATAAATAAATATTTTTTAATGAAACTGTGGTTCTTTGTATATTAAGGTACTATAAGATATGTTCCTAATATACACTATATCTAGCGCTATATCTATAGAGTGTGACTGGGCCTCCAGCCTTGCTAGTTTTCAGGTTTATTGAGACTCCGCTATCAATTATATACGGATTCTACAGCAGAGTCTCAGTTAACCTAAAATGATTCATTTTTACTTTCCTATCTGTATACAGATATAAGGAAAGTAGAGGAATCATGATTTTTTTTGACCTCGAGTTTTCGTGTGTGTCTCTGTGTGTGTGTGTGTGTGTGTGTGTGTGTGTGTGTGTGTGTGTGTGTGTGTGTGTGTGTGTGTGTGTGTGTGTGTGTGTGTGTGTGTGTGTGTGTGTGTGTGTGTGTGTGTGTGTGTGTGTGTGTGTGTGTGTGTGTGTGTGTGTGTGTGTGTGTGTGTGTGTGTGTGTGTGTGTGTGTGTGTGTGTGTGTGTGTGTGTGTGTGTGTGTGTGTGTGTGTGTGTGTGTGTGTGTGTGTGTGTGTGTGTGTGTGTGTGTGTGTGTGTGTGTGTGTGTGTGTGTGTGTGTGTGTGTGTGTGTGTGTGTGTGTGTGTGTGTGTGTGTGTGTGTGTGTGTGTGTGTGTGTGTGTGTGTGTGTGTGTGTGTGTGTGTGTGTGTGTGTGTGTGTGTGTGTGTGTGTGTGTGTGTGTGTGTGTGTGTGTGTGTGTGTGTGTGTGTGTGTGTGTGTGTGTGTGTGTGTGTGTGTGTGTGTGTGTGTGTGTGTGTGTGTGTGTGTGTGTGTGTGTGTGTGTGTGTGTGTGTGTGTGTGTGTGTGTGTGTGTGTGTGTGTGTGTGTGTGTGTGTGTGTGTGTGTGTGTGTGTGTGTGTGTGTGTGTGTGTGTGTGTGTGTGTGTGTGTGTGTGTGTGTGTGTGTGTGTGTGTGTGTGTGTGTGTGTGTGTGTGTGTGTGTGTGTGTGTGTGTGTGTGTGTGTGTGTGTGTGTGTGTGTGTGTGTGTGTGTGTGTGTGTGTGTGTGTGTGTGTGTGTGTGTGTGTGTGTGTGTGTGTGTGTGTGTGTGTGTGTGTGTGTGTGTGTGTGTGTGTGTGTGTGTGTGTGTGTGTGTGTGTGTGTGTGTGTGTGTGTGTGTGTGTGTGTGTGTGTGTGTGTGTGTGTGTGTGTGTGTGTGTGTGTGTGTGTGTGTGTGTGTGTGTGTGTGTGTGTGTGTGTGTGTGTGTGTGTGTGTGTGTGTGTGTGTGTGTGTGTGTGTGTGTGTGTGTGTGTGTGTGTGTGTGTGTGTGTGTGTGTGTGTGTGTGTGTGTGTGTGTATGTGTGTGTGTGTGTATGTGTGTGTGTGTATGTGTGTGTATGTGTGTGTATGTGTGTGTATGTGTGTGTGTGTGCGTGTGCGTGTGCGTGTGCGTGTGGGTGTGCGTGTGCGTGTGCGTGTGGGTGTGCGTGTGGGTGTGCGTGTGGGTGTGCGTGTGGGTGTGCGTGTGCGTGTGTGTGCGTGTGGGTGTGCGTGTGGGTGTGCGTGTGTGTGTGCGTGTGGGTGTGCGTGTGGGTGTGCGTGTGTGTGTGCGTGTGGGTGTGCGTGTGTGTGTGCGTGTGGGTGTGCGTGTGCGCGTGCGTGTGCGCGTGCGTGTGCGCGTGCGTGTGCGCGTGCGTGTGTGCGTGCGGGTGTGCGTGCGGGTGTGCGTGCGGGTGTGCGTGTGTGTCTGTGTGTCTGTATAACTCATGAACCGATACAACGAAAAACACCAAATTTTAAACTTAAGCTTTGTTTTAGCGTCCAATGAGCTGATTAGATTTTGGGCAGAGTCGGAACATCTGGGGGGATACTTTATAGGTGGTCATTTTTATATTTTATGGAATATATCTTATTTACGTTTGGAGAAGAAAATTCTTCAAATAATTATCTATAATTTTTGTTCTATGCAAAATTTTCCTAAAATGGTCCGTATTCGAGAAATTTGACAAAATGTAAAAAAAAATAATTTTTTATAAAAATTGTTTAAATAAAAGTTGTTTGTAATATAATTCTCTATAATTTTTATTCTATACATAATTTCTCTAAAATGGACCGTATTCGAGATATTTGAGAAAATGTGTAAATTTCGAATTTTGAAGAAAACTCAAAAACTGATAAAGAAAAAAACATAAAATTTTAAACTTAAGGTTTATTTGGGCCTGACGTGAAATGATTAGATTTTGGACAAAGTCGAATCATCTGGGGGGATACTTCATGGGAGGCCGTTTTTATATTTTATGGAATATATCTGTTATTTATGTTTGGAGGAGAAAATTGTTCAAATAAAAGTTACTTTTAATATTATTATCTATAATTTTGTTATATATCAAATTTTCCTGAAATGGTCCGTATTCGAGAAATTTGACAAAATGTGCAAAATTCTGATTTTTATGAAAATTGTTGAACTAAAAGTTGTTTGCGATATCGATCTCTATAATTTTTGTTTATACATGATTTTTCTGAAATGGACCGTAATGGAAAAGTGCTAAATTTAAATTTTTCAGTATTTTCGTTTTCAATGAATATCTATAGAAAAATGTTTCGAGGTAGATATATGTGGACAATGTATATATTTGGTTTATCCTCCTCTAAACATTTATAGAAGTGCTGCAATAGGTTGTACAAAATAACCGGAAAAGCCTATAATAACTAGATAGGAAAGTCATGTGTTGGACACATCAGATTTTTAAATATAGGAAATGGGAGAATATAAAAGTGTGTAATAGGTACGCAAAAAAGTGTTGAATATTTGCTACATAGGAGTTTGAATTTTTAGTTTTCTTTTTATGGCTTTTTTTTTAGTGCAAATATGACATGTTTATTTACGTGTTTGTTTTTATTTTTTCATGAATTTTTTATAAATAAATATTTTTTAATGGAACTGTGGTTCTTTATATATTAAGGTACTATATACGTCCTAATATATATATACCTAAACTATATATCTCGCTATATTTATAAAGTGCGACTGGGCCTCCAGCCGTGTTAATTTTTAGGTTCACTGAGACTCCGCTGTTAATAATATATGGACTCTACAGCAGAGTCTTAGTGAGCCTAAAAATTAACAAGGTGGGCCCAGTCGTACCGTATGGATATATAATGAGAATGTTTACTCATCAGTAAGCTTTAAGGATTTTTTTTTGAATTCGTTTAAAAATTTATATTATGTAGTAAGAAACTATTAACAGATTTCTATAATTTTTTAACCAGTTTTAAATATACAGTGAGTCCACTTAAGTACGCAGTATATTAAAAACTTTTTTATTATTAAATTAACGAGAAAAAGTTATTCTTCATAAAAAGTTCTGCATTGTTTAAAACCTAAAACCATCAGATATTTTATTTTATAAATTATTTTTAGTACCTTCTGATAATCTATGTAGACGTAAATGTTTCAATCTATATTTTTGTTCTTGTTCATCAAATTTATCATGTAGATTTTTATTTTCTTTAAAGCGTACTGATATATTATTCATTAATGTGATTTTATAATTTACTTCTTTTAAATGTTCTTCAATTGTTGTTAAAACAATATCGGTCATTGTTTAGCCAGATCTTTTAAAACCTTATATGTAATAATAATATCGGCAAAAAATTTCTGAGAGGTATCTGTAAGAACATTATTTAATTTTTTGTCTTTTTGTAAACACCATTATTACATTTATGAAAACAAAAATTTTAATTTTAAACTAGTATTGAGCAAAAAAGTCATTATAATATATACACACAAAACTTGAGAAGACTTAAAAAGAATATAACTATTGCAATTGGTTTGCCGGCAGAAACGACGAATTCGCATACTACTCGCTAAGAAGGTTTATCTTCAACGGGTTATTATTATTTTAAATAAAAACATATGGTCTGAGTAATTAGGTTTTTCTTCCTTCTGCTAAATAAATTATTAAAAAGTGGCAACAGTGCTTGGAGTCTCAGTAAATACATTATCTCTAGTAAGAGGAGGCGCATTAACATAAACAGTGTCAAAACATATGTCAAATGTATATAGTGGACGTTACGTTGACCTATCCAACTAATGGTAGTTGAATTAGTCTTTACAAATAACGGTGTATATCATGGCGTATATACGGTGGAGTTTTGGTAGGCCATTTATGGAATGGAGTCCCAGTAATGCCACGTAGCTAGATATATATATATATATATATATATATATATATATATATATACAGGGATTTTAAAGACAAATTCTAATTTTCAATAATTTGATGTGCAAAGGCACGTGGCATGCTTAAGATAAATCTTTTTATTTTCTTTTTGTATGTCGGAAATTTAATTTCGTTTCTAATATCACAGGGTAGTGAATTATAAATTTTAGGACCTAAAAAGGAATAAGATTTTTGTCCAATAGCTTTCTTCATATAAGGAGGAACGTACGTTAGTTTGTTACGGGTGGCATATTCGTGACTTGAAGTTTTAAGTTCCACCTTGTGGTTATACTGGGTAATACCTACGTTTATAAAATATAGCTGTCTAGGATCAAATATACCACTCTCACTATATAACATATTGGTTGGACAATCATAACCCCTCTGCAAAATGATTCGAATAAATCGTTTTTGGAATATTTCAAGTGATGAAAGGTAAGTTTTGGATACGCCACCCCATCCTATTATCCCATAATTAAGATGTGATTCAACTAAACTCTTGTATAACATTATTTTTTGTTTAAAATCAAGAATACAACATATTTGTTTAAATTTATATAATACACAACGCAGTTTTTTTAAGGTATATTCTATGTGTTGATCCCACCTTAAGTTATGGTCTATTATAATTCCAAGGTATTTTACTTTTCTTACAGGGGTAATGCTAAACGTATTTCCAACAATAAGGTTATAATCCGGAAGAGCGTTACTGTAAGAACTAAATGGTATGTAATTTGTTTTTTTAAAGTACACCGGGGGAAGTGGAACCTATATTTTTTTAAATCTAGAATGTCCGCTCAATATCTTCGGAAAATGATCGGTGGGCACATCCAAATTTTAGGGGATATTTTGTAAAGGTATTTGCTGTGTATACGTACATTTTGCCTAAATTCTAAAATTCGCTAAAAATATACGTGGGCTCAAATAAAAAAAATGTCATTAGGTTCCCGTTGCTTGGGGCAAGTGTAAATGTGTGCAAGAAATACTTTCGGGTAGACTGAAATAAGTGTGGGGCATATAGAAACAAATTTAAATTCATCCTAATTTATTGAAAAAAATTACATTTCACAAAGATTTTGTCTAACAAATGTTATATGTAGTAGAAGATATGTCAAATTGAAACTTTCCCCTTTTGTCGAACGTCGGTATAGGTAGATGAAGGTGCACTTCATCTAAAGTAATAATGGACCTGTCTTCAACATCCGGCCAATGAAAATAATTTGTGTTTCCAACCAAAAAGATGCTCTTACGATAAGAAAGCCATGTATCCATTTTAATTTGGTACTTTCCAAGGGTTGTAACTTTTTTGCGTGTACAATTGCGTTAAGGTATGTTATTTTTGACCCTAGAATATGTGGTTCCATTTTTGACCTACCTTTTTGTTACGCCCTGTATATGAAAACATGTTCATAGAAGGATCATGTTCAAAAAGAATATGATACCATATTTCTATGAGTAATACACCAGTTGCCTCATTGGATTTGCATCAAATAAGGAACATCTGATCAAAGTAGGCATGGATAAAGGATTACATAACATGTTATTTATAAAGAGACAGACACTATTCGGACGATCACAATCCAGAATTATAATATAGTACACTTAATCAAGACTTGTAAGTTCAGGTTACAAAAGTATTGAAGTTAAATAAAATATATCACTGGCAAGGTACTTACTATCATAAAGATTAATACAATTTGATCATCATTCGCCTTTCAATATGAAGTAGAAGATCTTTAAATGTGTAGCAGTGCATAAAATCTTTGTAGATTGTTGTAGAACACATATTCAGTTTCAACGGAATACTGGTGTTCCTCGGAAAATAGCTTGAGAACTCCTGATATAGTCATACGAGACCAGGAGAAAAAGACCGCAACTTAATATTTTAAACTGTCCATAGATCAATTTTCTTTTTGAAAAGGAAGAAAATAATTTTAATTTTTTTTATATATCAATTTATTATTCGATGCTACCGATTTAATTTAGAGTAGAGAGCACGATATACAAATACCGGTATGATCCTGAACATGTTAGCGCTATCCTTGTCACATAATAATAACGTCATGTGGCATATAAATCCGACGCATCTACATAGATAATAAATACAAGTATCGAGACGTTTCAAAAGTAAAAAACTGTAACATCACTTCATTGTTATATAAAGGTAATTGTTATGAAGAGAAAGTAGAAAAGTTGTGTATAAGGGCAAATATTGTAAAAATTATATATATAAAAAAAAATTAATTTATTATTGCAAGTAAAACAAGAATAGCAAAGACACTTTATTTTGAAGAAATATATCTTACATAAGTTCATAATAAAGAACGTCAAACAATAAGGCACAATCTGAATGAACAAGATTAAAGTAAAACCACTGCACAGGGTACCTAATTAAGGGCTACGACTATATCTCAGAATATTTTGAAGAATTAAAACAAAAATTCAAATACTGATGTTATGATCCAAGTACTAGTTTTTTGAGGTCTTCGCGAGAATGCCGTGGTAGATAAGCTCTTGTTCAGAAACATAGCTGCTTCAATTGCTTTTAAAATTCCAATTGATCATCTTTAAGCTGGTCACAAATTACGTTCTTTACATTGCCTTTTCTGGTATGCTGCGGGATATTTGAGAATACTTAGTGTGGGCACAGTTTCAAATGTCGGCTATTTATGAGCATGAATTTCAACAATCTCTGCTGCAGAGGCACTTCGAAATAGGAGACTTCGAAGTGTACAGATCAAATACGAGCTTCAAAAAAAAAAAACATCTAGTCATAATATGTATACATAAGATTTATGTTTATGCAAATGTGAATCAAATTTTTCATTATTCAAATAAACGCTCCTACACTTACATTTTTTAAGTTTATTGTCCCTTCTCGACGACATGCTACAATTCATTGCTTAGCCAGATCATCATTATTATGAGGGTTTGTGGATTAAGCGAAATCGTTTTGAAATTTTTTTATTTAAAAAAGAACTTTAAAAGATATATAAAAGAAACAGTGAACAGTTTTTTATCAACACTTGTAACTAGTGCTTTGCTTATACGCCATCTTGTTCTAGTACAACTATTGTTACCAACTTACATATATTTTGGTCTAAAAACTAACTAGATTTACCTAGATGTTACCAACAATTATTTGGAAATTAAAAATATTTAATGTCCATTCCCTTTGTAATTTTGCTATATCTTTTTCAAGTAGCCGCAGCAGAATTAGACATTTTTTTAGGTTTTTTTATTGTCACTATAAAATTGCTGAGGAAATTACCATACTTTAGTTTAAACCCTTTAAAAATATCCAAAAATGGGAAAAACAAAATCAAAACACTTTAAACTCTTCAAATAGGTACATCAAAAATGAACATCAAGCAAGCAAAATACTTTTAACTCTTATTTAAAATTCTAAAAATGAACGCGTATCATTATTTCGTATAATTATATCTTTATTATTAAAAATAAAACTGTATTAAAAAAGATTTCTTATTCAGACGTCAATCAACTACTATTTACTTTATGCCACGTTACGTGATGCGCGAAAAGTGCGAAATTTGGTCGAATTAGTAGTATACCTGTATTTGTGTATCGTGGTAGAGAGCAAATTAACTTATCTTAGACATTTTTGATTACAAATTCAGTTGGAATAATTAGAATTAAAACCACTCAATGCAGAAATACCTAAGAAAGCAGCGCCATTATTTCAATATTACAATTTAAATCTTAGTGTCGGTAGATTAATTAATTATATAATCAAAAGCGTTGAAGAACGATGTCGCTGCTAAATAAAGAACTTATAAAATCCACAATACTCCGCTAACTTCAATAATTATTAATACTTTAACTGTAATTAATGTCATGAATCAAGAGTTTTCTAAAATCTGCAGACAGTTAGAGATTCCCTCAACCATTCAAGTTTCCACTCGACGAGTTTTGTACTTGACACAGTTTTTCGTACTCTCAGTTCTTGTTGAAAATGGAATACTCGTTACAACCACATCCGTTAGGATATATCTGAACTTTTCCTTGTCCTAGTTTCAGACAAAATGAAAATTTAAAAGTCGATTTATAAGTATAAATATTTTCTAGCTGATTTGAATGTAATTCTCTTCTGGGACTATCTACATATTTAACCTACCGAATTTTTGCATTACGGATTAGTTCCATTGGCGGAACAATACTTCCTAATTAAGCCCTTTTGTTGCAAGTATTGAAATTGTGTTTTATATCAGGCAGAAAGAGTTGTCGCATCGGCTGCCGCATTAGAAGGAACAAGTCGCCTTCCAAATTAGGTGGGAATGGTTTGTGCTAACTTGGTTGCGAACACGTATTTTATGATTGAACATACAACAACTATGAGTTCTGCTTTACACCGTTGTGGCACTAAAATAAATTATGTACTTTCCAATAAATCACGTTCAACTACACTAATATTTGTAACCAGAAAACTACGTCAAATTAATAGTGACTAATAATAATAATAATACTCTCCCTAATTCACCCCCTTACGAGTGAATTTTAACCCCAAAAGCTGAGCTTGTCCGGGGAAAGGGACGGCTATTATTATTATTTGCCGTGGCGCTCCGGGGCGACTTAAAGATGATTGATGGTGCCATTTGACTTACAGGTGAGGAAAACCCGGAAAACCTCACCCACCATCATCGAGACGGTAATGTATGGCGAATTTTTTTAATCTGCATGTCATATCAACAGAAATTGAATTTCTATTAATACGCCACACATCAAATCCTAAACCGAACCATGCAATTTAATTAAAAATCCACATGGTCTGGTCTGGGATTCGAAACCCAGCAGTCTCAGACTCATAAACTTGCCTATAAATGAATATAAGCGCGATAGACTGACATTAAGAATGCAAATATATTTCTCTATTGTATTTTTGAACGTCATCTGTGCGTTTTAGAAGTTAATTCCGAATTATAACTATAAACAATTCTTATAACAGGACTCTTCTGTAATAATTTGGATAATCACCGTAAATTCGGGTTCAATTCAATTTAAAAAAAAAAAAAAAAAAAAAAAAAAAAAAAAAAAAAAAAAAAAAAATAGTCTAGTGGTTATTCGTCATTGATTAGTTTTAATATTATTCTAGGTCCAATAGGTTGGTGGTCTAATAATTATTGCCAGGATATTGTTATTAACATATTTTTTAACTCTACTAAGGAATTCTTCACATCTAAAAAGACTACACTCTATTAAATGAGAGTTGCTAACCTATAAATGAAGGGCCATCCTCCGCCTGAATTTTTAAGCAAAAACAGCGATTAAGCTCGTGCAGAATTATAACTTTATTTTTTAAAATTACTTAAATCTGCTTGTGCAATTGAAGAAAGAAAAGGTATTTCTAGGAATGTATAAGAACAAAATGATTAAATTTTTTCAAACATTGTTATTATTCAGGATAGAAAAAGCGACAATATTACGTATTTTTAGGCGTTAATCATGTCGTAAGAAATAATATAAAAAATCAAATTCTATCTACCCCTGCCTCGGAATAAGGGAGGCAATGAAAACATCCCCCACAGCTGCAATAGAAGCACTAATAGAACTCCCACCTCTTCACTATGTGATCAAGGCAAGATTAGGTGCTTACAGATTAGGGAATACACTGAGAGATCTTGACATTAGGCCAGGTCACATGAGTATCTCAAGGTTAGTGACAGGAGACGTGATATAGATATGAGATCAGACCACATAACCAAGAGGTACTCTTTTAATACTCCATTTGAGGTTTTAATACAGGAAAGACCGAAGAGTACCATAAGGGAGCCCAATGCCCAACGACAGGAACAAACCTGGTATACAGACGGGTTTAAGACTGCGGAAGGCACTGAGGCGGGAGTATTCTCCAAAAACCCTGATACTAACCAGAGCTATGCTATAGGAATACATTCCAAGGGTATTTCAGGCCGAGGTATACGCAATTTTGTAATGTGCAAAAACGAACAATGAAAGAGCTGTCGAAAATCAGCATATTCAAATAATATCAGACAGCCAAGCGGCACTTAAGGCCATATCGAGTCAGAAAGTTACGTCGAGGCTGGTATGGGAATGCATTGAAGAACTAAGAACACTGGCAGACCGATATAGAGTAAAACTATTTTGGGTGCCAGGTCACCAAGGGATCGAAAGCAACGAAAATGCTGACGAACTTGCAAAAAGAGGGTCAGAAGAAACACCGGAACCAGTCACAAACCCAGGAGTACCAAAAAGTACAGTCCGGGGTTTTATAAACGACTGGATTTGTGAACAACATATCAACAGGCACATGGAAAAGCCTTTATAGGCAGACCATGTCCCAAAAGAACTGGAGAACTACTCTTTATGAATAGGAACCAGTTAAAAGTGATAACAGGGTTCATGACTGGGCACGCCCCAGTAACGGGACACTTGAACAAAATTGGCATATACAATGGGGAACTCATGTGCCGACTATGTCACAAGAAACCAGAAATGGCCGAACACATACTGTGCGAATGCAAAGCTCTAGCTCGCAAAAGACAGGCTCTTTTTGGACAACCCCAGGTTGATCCAACAACGTATAGAACTTACTCACCCAAGGATCTGTACAAAGGTGACAGAGTGGGTGCTATGAACTAACATGGGGTAAAAGACAATAAGCCAATAGGCTTCAGTGTTATTCGGAGACATAGTCAGACGAGCTCAGGAGAAAAAAAATCCCTGCTGCAAACCTTTAACTTTGTCCTAAAATTTTCTTTCTTCAAAAAAGTCAAAAAAGTTAGTAATCGCGCACGGTCTGACCCTCTGTAAGTTATATTTTTCTAACCCTAACGTGGCGCCCTCTGCACTGAAATCCATTAACAATGAAAATAATAGAGTTATTCTATTTGGAAGGACTAAAAAATTTTGTAAGCCCTTTAATAATTTAAGTATTTAATTGGGTATATGCCAATTTGTGTGCAAATATAATAAATTTTGATTTTTTGCTTCTTTTTCAATTATAAAATTACAAACTGATTAAATTATAATTTATTTCATATTTTTCATATTTTTTTTTTTAATGAAAAATTGCAAAGCATACAAAACTTATTTCGCACGCCGAGGAAAAGCACGTTTTTCATTCTAAATCCAACATTGCTGCTGCTCTTGATAACGAGTTGTAGCTGCTTCCGTAGGAACGTTTTGCCCAACTATCATCTACAACGATAGTTATTAAAGGTGTTCCATTCCATCACCAATAGCAGTCGCTAACCTTCGCTCTTCTTCGGCAGCGTCTTTCATTGTTTGGAAATTAGTTTCCTCCCAAGCATCAGAAATTTCATCGTGAACTTTACTGTAAAGTCTCTGTGACATACACGGTTTGTTTAGAGAGGCTCTGATTTGTTCTAAATGAGCAAATCCTGAGCCGATTGACATTACACTGCATATTTAAAAGTGAACAACTGAATTAGTATAATGATTAGAAAAACTTATTAGTGAGTTTATGAAATAGTTTAAGTCTACTATACCTTTTAAAATGAGAAGGATTATAAATTAACTCTAGCTCAGTTTTATCAGCATCTTGTTTTTCAACTCTTTCCTAAAAATACAAAAACATAAGATATTTTAACAGCATTTGGCATTTTTTTGCTTTAAAAAAATAAAAACTAGCACTACGTTACTTTCCCTAAAAGTGCATAGATTAGTAGAAAAATTGGAGGTCTTATTTTTTCAACACCCTAAAACTCCACAACAATAACTTTATTGAAATTTTAAATCTCATATTTGCATAACGATTTTTTCTTTAATTTTTAAATTTTAACTTACATGTTAGCATCATTAATCATTATGATAAGAAAAGTGGATGGTAGGGCACAGCGAGCCACGTGCAGGTACCGCTCCGGGGCAGATCGAGGGTATCAGCCTTGAGTATCACTATACGCCTTAGGGATTACTATTTTAAGTAATTTATAACATACACTTTTAATTTTACGAAAAAATAGAGTTTATTATAATATATAAATATTCAAAATATGACATGACCTTTCTATTTTTTTATGTGTATTGTTTAAAATCCCTTCTAACGTTCATCAGTTTGTTTTGAAGAAAAATTTACTTTTTGGTATGAGTTTTTAAACATTGAAAATTCCAGAAAACATACATCAATGAAAAATCTAAAAATCAAAAAATTGAAAAATCGAAAAATCGAAAAATCGAAAAATCGAAAAATCGAAAAATCGAAAAATCGAAAAATCGAAAAATCGAAAAATCGAAAAATCGAAAAATCGAAAAATCGAAAAATCGAAAAATCGAAAAATCGAAAAATCGAAAAATCGAAAAATCGAAAAATCGAAAAATCGAAAAATCGAAAAATCGAAAAATCGAAAAATCGAAAAATCGAAAAATCGAAAAATCGAAAAATCGAAAAATCGAAAAATCGAAAAATCGAAAAATCGAAAAATCGAAAAATCGAAAAATCGAAAAATCAAAAAATCGAAAAATCGAAAAATCGAAAATTCGAAAAAATCGAAAAATCGAAAAATTAAAAATCGAAAAATCGAAAAATCGAAAAATCGAAAAATCGAAAAATCGAAAAATCGAAAAATCGAAAAATCGAAAAATCGAAAAATCGAAAAATCGAAAAATCGAAAAATCGAAAAACCGAAAAATCGAAAAATCGAATAATCGAAAAATCGAAAAAGAAATTCCGTAACGAAAATAAACCTAACACCCCCCACTCCGAACGGCACAGCGGTGCGGCGTTGAAAGCCGTGCATCGTCTAACGTCGTTTCAGTTCAGCAGACTTCGGCACGGTGTTTGTGTGCATGCGACTAGACTAGCTGCTAACTGCTCATAACTGATTCTATCTCTTTTAGACACAATTTCGGAAAAATTGAATTTGAAAATGAATAATGATCCACAAGAATCCACAACAAAATATGGGACCACCATTGACGCGGTATTTTCCAGATATTTAGAGGATATCAAGTATCAAACTTATGTTTCTTATTTCAGTTACCATAAACCTCTAGTTTCAATGATAAAAATTCCTGAATAATTATAAGTTGATAAAAAATGCTATGCAATAGCTTTACCGCGGCAGTCCCCGAGTGACACACTTTTTTTTAATATTAAACCCCCTAAAACCTCCTTTCTACGTTCCGATTATGTTCAAAAAGCAATCAGCTCTATAATTTCACATTTTAGATTTTTGGTAAAAATTTCATGAACATATAATTTGATTAGGTATTTAATAATATATTAATATTAAAACCTACCTGAACCTCACTATTACTTTTAATTTTGTTACAGTTTATTTTTTGATGTCGTAATTGGTGTAAGCTGTAATTGAAAAATTTATGTAATTATAAGTATATAAGATTAGTTTTATTTTTTACCGCTTTTCTTGAAGAAAAATGTTTACCCCATCATCTCTTTGTACTTAATCTTAGATGGACCTTATTTCCCTTACGATGAAATGGTTCTTTTTCTTTTGTAACTTACCCATTTCTAAATTATTTCAAACTTCTTTAAATAATACGACTCAACCTCAATAAAAATATATTTTTCATTTAATTTGATTATTTAAAATTAATTCTGATGCCTTGGTAGGATTCCCCACTTGACCATTCACTGTTGGGTTCTAATTAATAGTGCCATTCCTAAAGTGGCGCTGGGAAACAGTTACAAAGCCTACATAGAACACGAGGCTAATGGCCGTAGTATTCGACGCCGATGACACCAAATTAAAAAAAAATGAACAAATCACGCAGCTTACGTAAATAAACTAACTGCTCTCCTGATAAGTCTATCAAAGGAGACCAAATAGTTTCTCACTCTAACAGTGCTTTAAGTAGAAACGGGATCAGTGTTGCCAGTCTAGTACAGCTGTACTAGATCTAGAACATTTTATAAGAATCTAGTACACTCGAAGCAAAATCTAGTACCTTTTTCTTTTTAGCGTATTACCATTTGACGCGTGTAAAATATATTAAGGTATTTTTCGCGGCATAAACCAATATGAACGTTTATGATAGATTATATTATTTAGACGTCTATAGACGTATATAAACATCTAAATAGCATAATCTATCATAGACGTTCATGTTCGTTTATGCCGCGAAAATTAACTTATTGTTGGGACCTTGCTTTTTGTTTTATTTTCGTTTGCTAAAAAAGCCCATTTTTTTTCCTAAGGGTAGATTCCACCATTGTTATTTTAAAAATTTCATTTTAAACTTCACTTAGTAATTAACCACATCACAATTAATTCGAAAATATGGTACATTTTACAGAATCTAGTACATTTTTATGCAATCTGGTACATTTTTTAGACAACTCTGGTACATAAGAAAAATATATTCTGGAGACACTGAACGGGATAAACAATCTACTGACCCGCCTTCGTCAAGTGTGAAATTTGCACCCCCCTGACAATTTTAAGTAAGGAATCGGTTGGAAGATGACTCTTAATAACTTACCAAACGTAATATATCTTACACATACTTTTCATTATTTTTTCATATATTTTAAAAGGGCCATGCTCGCTAATCCACAATATTCTAAATTGAATAATTAATAAAGAAGAATTCAATAAAATTGCCATACGAACTGTACTATATCTACACTCGGTACAATAGAAGTATGTCAACTTCCTTGATTTCATTGACAAAGTGTGGCAGAATACATTGACAATTAAATCATCTTTATAATATTGTTAACTGGAAAAAGACAAACATTAGTTTTACTAACTTGGGTATTATATATAAATTTTAATTATATATTTGGAATTTGGAATAGTCTTTTCACAATATTTTAATTTAAATTGTTATGTTATTTATTATTGTTTTCTTTTGCAGAGTCCTGCGAATCACCATCAGAAAGAAGTTTTGACTTCCAAACCAACTCAACATTTAGTAAAGGTATCTTCCCGAAATGGACCATTAACTTCAAAGGCTTCACTAACTTACTTAAAGGTCAGTGCAACAGTATTGCAATGTTAAACGTTTTAAAAAATTTTTAATTTATTTAACTAGAAATGACACAATACACAATACACACATATAAATTTTATAAATATATTAATACTACTGATTTCAGTATAAAAATAGAAAGAGGTAGAAACTTAAAACTTAGTAATTCACATTAAACTGTTTTTATGACTTTCATCTGAAGATTTCGTGGTATATTTAATAGCTAAGATAAGTATCAAGCCAATAAAACAAAAATATCTCACTGGAAGTTAAAGTTACTAAATATGTATCATCCAAAATGAAAACCAGTATTAAAAATCTGATGTGTCCAACACATGACTTTCCTATCTAGTTATTATAGGCTTTTTCTGGTTATTTTGTACAACCTATTGCAGCACCACTATAAATGTTTAGAGGATAAACTGAATATATACATTTTCCACATACATCTACCTCGAAAAATTTTTCTATAGATATTCATTGAAAACGAAAATACTGAAAAATTTAAATTTAGCACTCTTCCTCCAATTTTTCCATTACGGTCCATTTTAGAAAAATCATGTATAAGCAAAAATTATAGAGGCCACAGAAAAATTTGAAATTCAAATTTCAGTAGTAATTACTTTCAAGAATATTGAATACAGGATTTTCCATTTGATAAAACAATCATTTGCAAACAACTTGATCATGTGGTAAGTCGTTGTCCCAATACCATACAAAACACTTCTTATGCACCAGTCTCTATAGTTCCCGATCTTCCAAACACACCAGCTATAAATGAACCTTTATCTCCAAAAGTAAACGAAATTTTATCACTACCAACATCTGACCAAAAAATACCCTTTTTGTCATTAATTCCAGTCATTAAACACAATATTCTGACTCTACCAACTTAGACGACCTTCTCATGTCTCCTCCAAAAAAACCTGTTAATTAATATGTTTATCTACTTCTAAAACTAAACTACGCAATATACCTAAAGCTTTAGAATTTTCAATAATATAAATATTGATTCTAACTGTATTAACAGATTAGGGTATTGTATTGAAGGATTGCCAATCGCTATACATATTAAATAACGGCTTTGTTTACTTCGAAAATTAAGTATGGTATTGCTTTCACTCACTGGATTGAACATCATTTTCGTCGTCTAGACATTCATACTGATATAAAGCTATTAAACTTATATGGAGTTCGAATAGATATTTGACGTAAAAGGAGCTAATGAAATAATAATGTGTTTCAGCCTTCCAAATCTTTAAATAAACGTAATATAAATGTTAGCATTAAAGTAGTTTTAAATAGCCAAAAATAGAAACAAGATATGTATTTTTTTATTATTACGCAGTTTTATGAAAAGATACAGACATAAACAAAGAAGGGATCTGCACATGGTGTTTTAATATGGGAACGTTTACGATAAGGTTCCAAGTGTGGGGATTTTCTAGGCTATTCACTGGATCCATATAACAAAACGAAGAATTGACTGAAAACAATAAAGTCTATGCAACAGGTCTCCAATAAAATTAAAGAAAAAGTTCTATTTGACAGCTACTGCTTGGCGGCATACTCGTATAGTCTATTTTTAACCGACTTCAAAAAAGGAGGAGGTTCTCAATTCGTCGCGATATTTTTTTTTTGTATGTATGTATGTTCAGCGATAATTCTTCAACACGGTGTCCGATTTCAATCATTCTTTTTTTGTTAGAAAGGGGGTACCTCAGGGGGTGGTCCCATATAAATTTGGTCAAAATATAATAATTGGGTTTGTGAGAAAATCCTCAAACTCTTCATTTTTTATGTATGTTTAGCGATAATGCTTTACCACCTTGTCCGATTTATATGACTCTTTTTTTGTTAGTAAGGGAATACCTCAGAGGTGGTCTCACATAAATTTGGTTAAGATGTGGTGACGGAATCTGCACGTTTTTTTTAAATTTTTAATTTCTAATACTTGTTATGTATGAGAGAGTATTAAAATAATAAAGCGTTCGTAATCCATAGGCGTAGCACTTCTTTTAGTTGAGAGTAAAAATATTTTTTGAAGTTATTCCTCGAGTATACACTTATATTTTCACATAATTAACCTGCTTATAACTTCTAAACAGCTGAAGGTAAAAAAGTGCAATTTTTTCTAAAATGTTTTATTTTTCCACAAGGTATGTTAACATTGTGTCAAACGGGTTATGCAGGTATAAGGGTTTAAATTTTACTTTTAAACAACGTTACGTTCATAAATAATAATTTTAATATAAAAACTACTTCTTACCTACAAATCCAAATCAGAATCGAAATCAGAAGATGAACTGTCGCAACCAATATTTACAATGAGTGGCTTGATCATTTTATCAGAAATATTGTCCAACTTTCACATTTTCTCTTCTTCTTTAATCGTATGATTTACTGCCTTTTCCCAGTTTTCAGGCTTCACATTATTTACAGCCTCCAAAAACAACTGTTTAACATCACTCATTTTAAAAGAATTATTTTTTCTTGAAACTTCTCCCTTTATCTGTGCCCATATCAGTTCAATCGAGTTTACTTCGCAATGATATGGTGGTGATCTAACCACCGTCATCCCACGATTTTTTGCAATTTCATCAATTTCATATTTTTTGAATTTCTCTTTATGAAGGGAACACAAATGATACAGTTCTTTTCTCACAGAACCGGGATGGAACTTAATATTTTTTGAATTTAGCCAATTCTGTAAATCTTTTTTTAACCACTTGGTTGTGGGCATTTTTTCTATAAGTTTCGAGTGATAACTTGCATTATCCATTACTATTATACAGTTCTGAGGAAGAAGAACTATAATTTGTTTGAACCACTCTTTAAAGACATCAGCATTCATGTCCTCATGGTAGTCACCAGTACGAGTAGATTCAAAAGTCAATAAACCACCTTTAACAAAACCGTTTGAACTACCGATGTGTACTATTATTAGTCTGCGCCCCTTTCCTGATAGTGGATTTAAACCAGTAGATAAATTATTTAAAAAAGCCTGTCTTCGACTTGTAACAGTTTCATCTTGCCAAAATTTATTTGGTTTATGTCCCTCGTTGATCCATGTTTCATCTAAATAAAATACATTTCTTCTTTGGTTTCTCATTTCTTTTATAGTCCTTAGGTAATTTCTTCTCCATACTACAATATCGCTTCTTTCTATTAAAATAGACTTTCTGGGATGCTTTTTCCATAGAAAACTTATTTCTTTTAAAAGTTTCC